>LPNX010565468.1:89836-122336 GCA_001517045.1 Pseudotsuga menziesii | reverse complement strand
CCAGTCGACATCAATAGTATGTAATACACCACAATATAGGGGGTAATACGCCACTCTATAGGGGGTAATGTGCCCAATATTTAGGGCTTAACATACCCCTCCCCTTCAGACAAGCGTTGTCCTCAACACTTGGGTAGTTGTGGATGCATATGTATGAAGGACTCGTTTTCCCATGTTGAATTTACAACTGGTAATTTCTTCCACTTGAATAGGCACTCAATAATAACCCGGTTTCATTGTTGTTTGGTGTAATGTCCCTAAAATCCATAAATAAATAAAATTTTTGTAGCCTAATAAAACTGCTAGATCTTAAGGACATCTTCATTTTTCCCGCAGAATAAAAACTAGTTTGAAGAACTAAGCCTAAGTTCTGTTTGATGTTTCCTTTTTGTGTTTTCCTATATGATGATGCTGTCTATATGTCACTATTCTATACTTTGATGCGCCTGTAATTTACTTATATGTATATCGTATTTACTGACGTTTTCGATCCTTATTATGTTTATGTCTTACTTTCATATTATGTGTATTTAATTATTTATTTGTTCATAATGAAGAGGTTGAATTACCTTTGTATGCCAAGGGGTGGAGTGGCAGGGTTTATGTCCCTTAAACATCCACTCTGAAAAGTAAGGTTCCTATGCTACAGGGTTTACTTAGTTCATTGTGAACTAATGCTTGTGTACTTGTTCTTTTGCAGGTGATTTCGCCTATGAACCTAGTTTTGTAAACGAGATGGAACAGAGTCCTAACATTTACAGCTATATGAAGCTAAACAATTTTATTCCCATGCTCAACTAAATAAGACAAGGGACCTACGCTTAAAAATGTAAAAAATATGTTGGGAATCTATGGTGAAAGGGCTTTATACCTTTGATAAGACTATGTGCATGTTTTAAAACTATGGTGACGAGGGTTTAAAAACTTTGGTTGTAAATATTTTATGCTTGTACTTTATTGTTGAGGGTTTATGCTATTGCATACTTTATGCTGTCAAAACCATAACATATACCTATGCAATTCACAACTATGGAAGGGTTTAAGACTATGGAAATGGGGATTAATTTGATGGCAAGGAAAGTGACACCTGGCTATAGACTTGTGGGTTTTAATTTGGATGAAGGTGGAGGCCAAGTTGGCACATTGAATGCTCCTCATTCTGCGCAGGTTGTCTGCCTTATGCATTTTCTAGGGTTTTGTTGGTCATTCATTTGGTCCTTTGTTTGGTTTTTGAGGGAGGTCTCATGCTCCAGATGGGAGCTGTGCATATCATGCATGGTTTTACAGTTTGTTCATGAAAATGTTTGATAGGTATGCTAAGTTCAGTGTCATTCTACTCTTTAACCTTTGTTTTGATTTATCCTTGTTGGATACTTCTAATAAATTCTTTTGGTTTCGTTGTTTTATAGGTTTAGGTAGCGTGGGTACTCTGCTTTAAAAGGAAGAGCTTGGGTTTGACTACACAACCATCCCAGGTAATCCCCACATATAGAAAAAGGGCATGTACCCAATGTTGAACTTGTTATGCCATTACATGGTTTCGATTCTCGATTTGGGAAATCTTGGTTTTTGGCGCTTAAGCTATTCGCTGTTTGGTTCGGGTTTTGAGTTTCTTTCAAATCGTTTGAGAATTTACAATGTGACTGTGTAAACACCTCTTGTATGGATGTATAATGTAATATGTGATGTTTAAAATTTTATAGAGACTCGAATCTACATTTTTGGTTTGCCATTAGCTACGTAATGGATTTTTGGGTTTAAAATAAATCTTATTGGGTTTTCTTTGTTTAATATGGCTCTCTAAATTTTTATGTGTTTATAATTACTAATAGTGACATTGCTCTGCAATGGCACTTACGATATTTATTGGTTCGATATTCGATAAGAACTATGGAAATGTGGTTTAGTTGAAGCGGCTACTAATAAGGATGTTTCTCTGTTGATTTAAATGATTTTATCATTTTCCACAGGCAGTCGTAAGGACTTGGCCCTAAGCCTTGTGTTTGTAACGCAACATGTGTAAATGTGTTTAAATCATTTATCTTTCTCTTGCATGATTCGATACTTGGTTTGTATGGTTTGGTTTAACTATCTACTTAATATGTAATGCTCCAAGTTGAGCTCTATGTGTTTCGATAATGGGACAATTGTTTGGCTGGGTTTTAATTGTTTACTGTTTGTAGTTTATTTGTTTAAAATGTTGTGAAAATATAAACTGGGGTTAAATAGATTCGACCTTTGGTCGCATGGATACTTGTTTGTGATAATAGTTTTAACATTAGTTTTGTTAATATGTTTTATGTGGTGATTATCTTGTTGTTCTCTTAATTTAATCGATGCGGTGCGTATGAGAATGGAACTCTGTTTTACGATTCTGTTTGTTATTGTAATTTATTTAGACAGGTTTGTATTGATAGATTTGGTTTGGAAAGAAAGGCATGATGTTAATCTATAACAAGATTTGATTTACTGTCATAGGTATAATGTTTATGAGTTTAAGTATTTAGATGTTTTTTGCGTTTTGTTGGCAATATGAAATTTGCGAGTACAACATTTTAATGTTAAGAGTTTTAGTTGTGTTTTAAGGGATTTCAATCTTCGGATTGAATGTTTGTAATTTACTTATTCAATATTTATTTTAACGTTTTGTGCAAGTTTTAAATATTGATTTAGTTTAAGGATAAAATGGGTTTGTTTAACATTAGGCTTAATTATTTAATTTTGCTAGCAAGTTCTTTCGGCTTGTATTTTAACTAAAAGCTAGGGTTTGAGTCTAGATTACAAAATATAGCATAAACTCCTGAATTGATTACATGTAAATCTAATTATTGTTTAACCCCAGAATTCTATCTAAGAATTTAAATGTTGAGTTCACTTTAAAGAAGGAAATAACTTGAAGCTAATAAACAATTGGAAAATAAAGTTGTAGATATTTAATCCAGAGCATAAATATTAAAAGTATAACTTGAAAACATAATTAGCATACTAGGAGAAGTAGAAACCTCATACCTGCAATTTTTCAACTTGTTTTAATGGCTATGAACCCTGCGCACTTAAACCCATAGAATTAATAAAACCCTAATTACTTCTAACATGTAGATCTGTTTTAACCGGATAACCTTGGAACTACCACGTTCCTCCCAACAATGACCCGAAACTATTCCTGGTTCTAATCCAGACCCCCTGTTGAGCTTAGGGCAGACCTGGGTTTATTCGATTAACTTTGCACCAACAAAAAGACCCACAGTGTTGGCCCTTTCGGCAACAACCTACGAACATGTTGCAGTCTCACCCGAAACAGCTATGGGGTGCCGCAGAATCAGGTTTCTGCAAGCAGAAGAGGGATATTACTGTACCTTTAGCCTTAACAACAAATACTTATTCAAAATAGAGCTTCGACATGCACTTATAAAGCTTCACAGTTAGATAAACAAACAGTTTCTTGCTTAACCCTTATCTGGGAATTCACAGCGAAGTCAATATTTAGCAGTTATCTTACTTTATCAGTTACCTACTTATCAGTGCATGAAAAGAAAACATTACAGAAACAACAAAAGAGCAACCACAACACAATATTTAACGTGTTTCACCCCTAGTGTAGGGGCTATGTCCACAAAACTGCGCTTTTATTCAACTTTCCACAAAACAACAGTTCTGATCTGCGCACTCAGCTGCAGATCCTTTCCTTCTAGTCTAGCTGCGCACTCAGCTACAGTTCCTTCTTACAAACTCTAAGCTGCGGACTTAACTACAGTTCCTTTCC
This sequence comes from Pseudotsuga menziesii, assembly GCA_001517045.1. NCBI lineage: Eukaryota > Viridiplantae > Streptophyta > Pinopsida > Pinales > Pinaceae > Pseudotsuga > Pseudotsuga menziesii. The sequence continues at coordinate 118,573 of LPNX010565468.1, read as the reverse complement.
TTCTAGTCTAGCTGCGCACTCAGCTGCAGTTCCTTTCCTTACAAAACCTCTGCGCACACAGCTGCAGAGGTCGTCCACGCACACAGATGGGACTTGACCTTAAAACTGAAAAATAGATCTATCTTCTTTGCATCAAATGATCTTCATGTCATTAGATACCCTTGACATATTTACATAAGTCCCTATTTATACAAGTGCACTATTACAAAACCATGGGCTTATACCCAAAATTTATGGACAATTACAAAAAAGAAGGCTTTGACTCAACCCCGACACCCCTAAGACTATTTTGACGTGAAAATACACTTGCAAGCTTCCACAAAAACCATGGAGTTACCAAAATTAAGGACCGTTAAGGCGTGTGCCCCAACAGGCCCCTAGGACTCACCAGTGTCCCATCCCGAGACACTCTTTTGCTTGTCTGGTGGACGAATCTTGTTGGCGAAGATAATGAACTGCTTGTTGAGGCCATGCATGCTGTCATCGGCTGCTTTCTCTTCCTTTATGATCTCCTTTCGCACTCTGTCGGGCTCTGTATCTGTCTGCATCTCTGTATATTTATGATGGTCATGGGACTCATTGGGCCTTCTAAATATATCAGGGACCCCATCCCTCGAACTGCCTCCCGTTCATGTCCTATCGAACATTTGACCATCCACAACTTTGGGTCCTTAACAGGCGGTACCCCTGGGATCTGTATGTCACTGTACTTTTGCATAAGACAAACATCTGCCTCCCTTCTGCTGAGCCAAGAGGACACATCTCGAGATCCTATGAAGTCTTTCCTGATGGCTTGTGCCTTTCTTCATTTCGCTTAGAGCGAACTTCTGCCTTAAATTTCTTTCTGGTTGATCGTGTCTGCAATGGCTGCTTCGGCGCTAAGGATGTCTCCTCGCAGGGTGGATTGCTCATAAGCTTCTGCAGACCTCTCTCCCTGAACTCTCGTAACAATTCCTGGACTTTGCGATCATTTGACATGGTGCAAACTGTAACCTTAAAGAAATGCGCAATGCAGGAGTCATAGGCCTGTGTGGCTTCTTATAGAATCCCATGACAAAATCTGTCATCATGGTGCATTAATGACACCAAATTTGGATGGAGCGGTGGTAAATCCTGTCCACATGGCGCTAGATTTTCCCATGATCTCATTATTACAGGCAGTGACGGCATCTCACGTACCAGCACCTCCAACTCTAGGTTGTCCCATTAGTCACATTTTAGGCTGCGACACACCTTTCCTCTTCAACACAACTACTAACTTCAGCTTTTCCACAATGAGTACATTCGACACAATCTTGACCTTCGACCTATCCTGACTCAAGTGCCAACCGAACTTCGACCTTCGAACTTTGACAGCCTTCAATACTTCGTAGCTTTGAGAACAACTTCATTATAGTCTAGTACCCAATTTCAATTGTTCTTGGTACTTAGACTCTCCTTCTTGCATTTACTTATGACTAGGGGGTCCCGGCATGTCCCAATACTTCTTTAACCTACTTCCATTCACCATGAAAGGTAAAATTTCTCCATTTAATTTAGCTAACTGGACTGCACCACCATCGGTAACTTCCTGAACTATGTATGGTCATTTCCAATGTGTTTTGAACTTACCTGGGTACTTCATGAATTTACTGTCGTACAAGAGCACAAGATCACCAATCTAGAATTGCTTCTTCTTAATGTGTCTATCATGCCATGCTTTTTCTCTAGCTTTCTGTACTTGCTGTTGGAAACCTACAATGAATCTGTCTTCCTCTAGTTCTAGTATCTTTGCCAGCCTTTCTTTCAACATAGCTGGGTCATCCATTTCTGTGAAGGCCGATATTCTGAGGCTAGGAACAATGTACTCCATGGGCATAACTGCTTCTTGTCCATACACCAGCCTAAAAGGTGTATGGCCTGTCAACTTCTTGCAAGTGGTTCTGTAATCCCATAGTACTGCTGGAATTCTAATATCCCAATCATTTCTGTTAACATTGCAAACCTTTGTCAAGGCGTGCTCAAGGATCTTGTTAAAGGCTTCGACAGTTCCATTTGCTTGAGGGTGGTAGGGAGACTCTTCTGATGATATACTTGAAATTCTTCAGTCAATACTTCAATAGTCTTATTTAGGAAATGTGATCCTTGATCACTCATAAGAATTCTAGGACACCCAAATCGTGACAAGATGTTATCGAAAATGAACTTCGCAGCTGTAGCAGCACTACAGTTCTTGACTGGTTGAGCTTTGGCCCAATGAGTAAGGTAGTCAGTCACTGTAATAATGTATCTTGCTCTGGATTTCTTCGCAGGGGGATTGATAGGTCCAACAAAGTCAATAGACCACTTGTCAAATGCTTGTAAAGTCACCTGTGGAACGAGAGGCATCTCATCCCTCCTGGATGGTTTGATTGTCCTCTGACAGATGTCACAGCTGTGGCAATACTCTCTTGCATCCTTATGAATTGTGGGCCACCACAATCCAGCTGTCAGAATCTTCTGCGCATTAGCTTTTCCTGCATAATGACCTCCTGCTGCCCCAGAATGTGCGTCAGCCAAAATCAATGGCTTTTCATGCTCCAAGACACATCTGCGCAGTATTTCATCTGGTCCCATCTTATATAGTTGTCCTGCTATCAAGGTAAATTCAGCTGCTCTAACCACCAGCTGCTTCTTCTGCTGTGTTGTCATCTCGACGGGTGCAAAACTTGTAGACAAGTACTGAACAATATCCTGAAAATAGTCATCAACCATATGGATGGAAAACAACTGAGCATCGAGAAGACCTTCATCCAAATTAGTGGGCTCTTCTCCTGACTCGAGCCTCGACAAGTGGTCAGGCCCTAGGTTAAGTCTTCCAGGATTAACTATGATCTCAAAGTCATATTCCTGAAACAGAATCAGCCATCTGCATATCCTTCCACCTAGCATAGGCTTGTTAACCAAATACTTCAAAGCAGAATGGTCAGTGAACATCTTAAAATGAGATCCTAACAAATAGTGTCGAAACTTCTGCAGGGCATAAACCATAGCTAGACCTTTGCATTCTGTCATAGTATAATTCTTTTCTGTTGTGGACAATTTTCTACTTGCAAAAGCAATATGGTGATCAATATTACCTTCATCGAACTGAGCCAATACTATACCCAAAGCAATGGAGGATGCATTGACATGCACATGAAACTCCTTGTTCCAGTCAGGGAATACTAAGATAGGGGCAGTTATCATCTTTTCCTTCAAAATATCCAAGCTTTCTTGACACTCAGGTGTCCGTTCAAACTTAATATCTTTCTTCAATTTATTTTCCATAGGGGATGTGATCTGAGCATATCCTTTAATGAATTTCCTGTAATATCCAGTATGACCAAGTGTAGTGCGAAGTTGCTTAATAGACTATGGGGGTGGCAAATTCACAATAATGGCTATCTTCGCAGGATCCATCATCAATCCTTGCTTACATACAATGTGGCCTAGCAGAATTCCAAACGGTGCACAAAAGATGCACTTCTTCAGGTTCAATGAAATGTGATGCTGTCTACACTTGTCCAGCATAAGTCTTAAATTGGCTATATGATCTTTCAATAAACCAAAGATAGTCCAATCATCATAGTAAACTTCCAAGAATTTATGTATAAATTCCTTAAATGCAGATATGACTACTCTGGAAAACATAGCAGGTGCATTCTTTAATCCAAAGAGCATAACTGTATACTGAAAAGATCCCATCTCTGTAGCGAAGGTTGTTTTATGTCGATCCTCTGAAGCAATTATGATCTAATGGTAACCAGAAAATCCATTAGTAAAAGAGTACACTTCTTGACCTCCGACATTGTCTAACACTTCATCTATAAAGGGAGTAGGAAAATGATAATGTAAACAGACATCATTCAGCTTCCTCAGATCGACGCAGATTCTAATTTATCCTTTGGTCTTCTTTTCTTGTACCACCATAGGACTGACCCATTCGGACTCTTCAACAGGCTCAATGATTCCTGCAGCGAGCATCTTATCTAGCTCCATCCTGACTTTTTCTTTATACTTAGGGTTCATCCTATAAGGGCGCTGCTTCATAGGCTTCACATCAGGTTTCAAAGGGATTTTTATCACTTCTATATCACTAAGGATACCTTTCATTTCGGAGAACTTCGTCGGAAATAAGTCCTGAGTACTCATGGAGAAGTTGGATCACTTTGCTCACCATTTCTTCATCCCAATAATCTCCAACGGTGGCGTACTTAGGGTTTTATTCCAATCCCATGTTTACTTGCCTTGTTTTCAAGTGCTGAGTCACCTCAGGCGCTTCGACTGCTAGTCCGTGTACTTCACAGTGTCCTTCTAACTCAGGAATGTTAATGTTGCACGGATCATCATCCTCGTCAATTGCGAGGTTATAACATTCTACTGCATTAGCTTCTTGTTCCTTCCAATTGGGTTGGTACTCTACTATTTCTTTATCATCAAACACCTTAGTATGGATCAACCTAATAGCTGCATCTAAAGCAGGACAAACCTTATTAATAGAAAATGTGAGCACAAAACTATCAACAAGACTATCCCAACTTATAGTACCATGGAGAAGCTCGACCTCTGCATACCAGTTCTTTGCTATAGGTTCCAGAGTGTGCACAAACCTATGTACCCATTCTTCATGAGGTACATGCTTCCATGCTTCGTAGCATTGCTCCAAATGTTCTTGAGGACTAGTGTTACCATTAAACCTGCTTCACACCTCCTGAGGTTGATCCATGAATGTCAGGCGAAGGAACCTCTGACAAATTCTCCAACTATGAATATACTTCCTATGACCATTCCACCATCTGGCAGTTGTGGCTCTAAATACTGAATCTAGAGTCTCCATTTTCTGTGAATCGGGTACTTGTTCTGAGAATTGTATAATAAACTCTTCTGGGTCTTTCAAGCCATCAAAAATAGGTAAGACTCTTGTCTGTGAGCCAACCCATCTGAGACTTGGTAATTCTTGCACATCGATGTCCATGTAGTTCATAAATTCTATTCTGCCAATTCTCCAAGCCTTCATCCGAATCAGTCATGCAAGAACTGTCACACTGCCAATCCATTATACCTTCAGTAGTAGGGTTGACATAGTCTTCTTCTTTGGCTGTGATGTTGTAGATATGATCCAACACATCCTGATCTTCATCTCTGACTGGTTCTGTATACCTTTCTCCTTGAGAAGGGTCCAAGGGTACTATGACCCTCAAACCTTTCCCTTCAAAAGTCATCTGCCTGTTCTTAAGTTTGATTACTGCAGAATTCTCTATTGCCCATTCAATTCCTAGCAAGGCTGGATAAGGGTTGCTATCATCAATTATTTCAATGACTTCAAAATTAGCTAAGGTACTGACTCCATCAATGTCTACTGGGACACTAGAGAATCTTCCTAAGGGCACAATCTTCTGCTGATTGGCTGATCTCAGTTGTATAGGGGACCATTCAAGGGTAGGTTTTCCCATTTGTTCCCATGTTTGCCTATTTAGGACATTTACTTCCGATCCCAGGTCTAAAATGACATCAGTCATGTCATACTCTTCTATCTGAGCATGCAAACTCATTTCTCTTCCAGTTCTTCTGACTCTATTAACAGTTTTTTCTTTACCAGAGCTTCACTGAGGTTTGCAAGAAGCAATAACTTTCTGCAACTCATTTAAAGCATTCTGATTTCTTAAGAGCTTCATACAACTCTGTAAAAATGATGATAGTGTACTTACTTTATCCGTCGAAGCTTCTTGAGACTGTCGCTACTGTTTATGCTGTTGCGTAGGTGCTACTGATGTGCTCGGATCAACAAATTCTTTCTTGGCTTCCATAAATGTCTCTTTTTCTCTTTCAACATCAAATGCTGGGATTTTCTCTGGGATCTTACAAACCCAAGCCTCGTCAGGTTGTTTCTCCTTAGTCCGCACTTCTGTCGTGGCTCCACTCCTTGTAACAATGTTAATGGCTGGGACAGGTCTTTGTTCTACATCAATCATCTGAATATTCTGAGTAGGGGCGCTATTTCTCTCTTGTATCTTGGCTATCAACTGTGGGCATTTCTCAATCACATGATCGACTGCTCTACAATATCGACATGTCGTAGTTGGGTTCAGACATTCTCTAGCTAGATGTCCTACCTGGTTACAGTTATAGCACACAACCTGGCCTCGTCCTCTTCCAGACATACCACCACGACCACGACCTCCAAAAGTACCTTGACCTGATGTACTACCATGGTAACCATATCCATCATTTCCTTGTGCATCGTTTTGTACCCTATAAGTATCATAGGTTCGCTCTCTCGTGAGGTCAAAGCTACGGCATTCATCTTCATTGTGTCCGACTGACTTACAGAACTTACAATAGGGGTTCTTAGGTACTTGCACATATCTCTACAGCAGATAGCAGTATTCAGGTCAATGCTGGTCAGTTTTCCTACAGATCTCACAATATAGAACACTAGGGTTAAATGGGTTTGGTGCACCAGTATTCAGGTAATTTCTTAACGCAGGGCACTGTTCCTTGTCATGACCTTCTATCCTACATCGTGTGCACCAAACCTCTTTGTGAATAGATTTCCCCTTCTTCATGTCGCGAAGCTCCAAATCCATTTCTGCCAATTGTGCTTGTATTTGGGCCATACCAGAATTATCTTCGACGGGGGCTCTTTCAAGATTCATAGAAATTTCCAAAGCCTTTTGCTGATCAGCAACCTTCTGTTGCATGAGTGGAGTCCTAATATGTGGTAATAAAGCTGCAATGAACCATTCTTTATGCTGCGCTGGTCCAATAGTGAAACTAACTTGATCTAGCAGAACTTTGAACCTCTGATCAAAGTCCCAAACTGATTCACCTCGTCTCTATTGAATCTCTTTCAGTTCAGTTATACACTGTGACTCTGATTTAGGCTTCTTGAACTCTTTGATCATTGTTGCCTTAATATCATCCAAGGCATGGTTCTGAGTACTAGAAAACTTCATGAACCATGTCAAAGCTCGGTCTTTAAAAGAAGTGACCAGCTGCACTCTTCGTACATCTTGATCTATAATGTTCTTAGCAGTCCACACAGCTTCGCATAAGAACCAGAACTGTTCTGGATCCTCTGATCTAGTTCCTTTGAAAACAGGGAGCTTAATATCATCACTCATGTGGGCCATAGTGGATGTAGGGGGGGAGGGAGGGGGAGGAGGAGGAGGAGAACTTACTGGGGTAGACTCACCTGCGATAGGAATACTCGGGGTAGGGTTACTTTCAGATTGCGACGGGTTCTCAGGAGTAACAGATCTGCGTTGTGGAGTTATAGGAGGGTTTCTAACAAAAGAGGTTTCTTGAGATTCAGGCTCTTTTGGGCTTAATGGGGTATGCTCGGTATTCTGACCTAGGGTATAGGATCGAAAATTTCTCTTGTACCTTTTACCACTTCGCAGCAAACCACTTTGCTCATCGAATTCACTTTCACTTCCAAACATAGGTTAGTAACACTAGATCTAGCAATCTGATTCTATAAGCAATATTCATTTTTCAGCCAATAGCATTTTAATTCTCAAACTAAATGAATTCAAGTACTTACCCCTTGGTCCTTTGAAAAAATGTCTCTCAGCTTCACTAAAAGAGGTACTTGTGTTGATGGCAAACTTTGTCACAAATGCTTCAAGGGTTCGTGTTGTCCAGAAATCAACAGCTCGAGATATCACGTTGTTTACTCTTTTCAATATGTTAATTCTTGCGGGGGTCCAATCAGGAAACTGACCTTCTTGGAAGTTCGTCTTTCTCTCTGTCAACCTGGATCACCACTGGTGCAATTCTATGTGGATACTACCAAAGAAAATTTCATAAACATCCGAAAAAACATACCTTTGCAAGAAGTCATCTGAGCTACGGCGGGGATCCTTATTTTCTTGTTTATCAAATTTCAAATAGGTCTCTTCAATCCAGTCACCGATTTCCTTTACTGAGGGTCTCCAAAACATAGCCCTCCAGGTATGACGTAAATCCCTCTTGAGCAGATACTGAGTTCAACCAGCAACGAAACCAATTTGTTGAGCTTAGGGCAGACCCGGGTTTATTCCATTAACTTCGCACCAATAAAAAGACCCACAGTGTTGGCCCTTTCGGAAACAACCTGCGAACAGGTTGCAGTCTCACCCGAAACAGCTATGGGGTGCCGCAGAATCAGGTTTCTGCAAGCAGAAGAGGGATATTACTGTACCTTTAGCCTTAACAACAAATACTTATTCAAAATAGAGCTTCGACATGCACTTATAAAGCTTCTCAATTAGATAAACAAATAGTTTCTTGCTTAACCCTTATCTGGGAATTCACAACGAAGTCAATATTTAGCAGTTATCTTACTTTATCAGTTACCTACTTATCAGTGCATGAAAAGAAAACATTATAGAAACAACAAAAGAGAAACCACAACACAATATTTAACGTGGTTCACCCCCAGAATAGGGGCTACGTCCACAAAACTGTGCTTTTATTCAACTTTCCAAAAAACAACAGTTCTGATCTACGCACTTAGCTGCAGATCCTTTCCTTCTAGTATAGATGTGCACTCAGATGCAGTTCCTTCTTACAAACTCTAAGTTGTGCACTTAGCTGCAGTTCCTTTCCTTCTAGTCTAGCTACGCACTCAGTTGCAATTCCTTTCCTTACAAAACCCTCTGCGCACACAGCTGCAGAGGTCGTCCATGCACACAGCTGGGAGTTGACCTTAAAACCGAAAATTAGATCTATCTTCTTTGCATCAGATGATCCTCATGTCATTAGATACCCTTGATATCTTTACATAAGTGCCTATTTATACAAGTGCACTATTACAAAACCATGGGCTTATACCCGAAATTTATGGGCAATTACAAAAAATAAGGCTTTGACTCAACCTCGACACCCCTAAGACTATTTTGACGTGAAACTCCGCTTGCAAGCTTCCACAAAAACCGTGGAGTTACCAAAATTAAGGACCGTTAAGGCGCGCGCCCCAACACCCCCCCAGCTGGTTCCAACATGCAAGTAGTCTAGAGCTCCTAAAGGCGAGGCTTCTCTTATTTGGAATATCAGGATCTGTATAAGATTTCTTTGCTTTTGGAATGCTTTTAATGGAGCAAAAATATTCATGTAATCCTTGGAATACTTGTGGTAGTAGCCACTCATTCCCAAAAAACAACAAAGGCTATTGAGTGTGTGAGGATGCGGCCAATTTTTCATGGTATTTATTTTGGTAGGATCCACGCGAACCCCTTGTAATGAAACAATATGCTCGGGATACTCTAATTACTCCTTCCCAAAAAAACATTAAGACTGTTTGGGACGAAGATGATGATCACAAAAAATTTGCAGTACAAGATCCAGATGTTGGAGATGCTCATCCCATGTTTTACTATAGACAAGGATATCATCAAAGAATACCATAATGAAGTTATGCAAGTAGGGACGGAATATTTTATTCATCAATGCCTGGAATATGGAAGGATCATTAGTGAGGCCAAAGGGCATGAAAAAAATTCATAGTGGCCATCATTAGTGCGAAAATCCATTTTAGGTATACCATCCTCATAACCCCAAATTTGGCGATACCCAAAACGAAGATCCAACTTGGAGAAAAAATTATCACCATGAAGCTCCTCAAGAAGCTCATCAACAACGGGAATTTGAAACTTATCCTTTATTGTGATGTGATTAAATGCTTGAAATTCAATGCAGAGGTGCCATGACCAATTTTTTTTTCATAAAAGAAGAACTGGTGAAGAAAAGGAACTGGTACTAGGGTGAATAATACCTTTCTTTAGTAAGTCCTAAATGAGCATCTCAATCTATGCCTTTTTGTGAAATGTGTAGTGATAGGGCCTAAAGTTGGGAGGGATGCTTCCAAGAAGGAGCAGAATATGATGGTCCTATTGTCTTGAAGGTGGCAATCCAACTGGTTCAGCAAATAAACATGCATATCAATCCAAAATTTGTTGTAGATCTAAGGGATTAGTGGAGATCGTGGATGGTTCCATCTAAATGGAATGGAGTTGAGCAATGCCACCATGTGAATTATTCTTAAGGATATTTTCCATGCGATATGAACTGATGGTGTTGAGAGACCCTGATTGTAAGTCATTCAATGTGTGTTTTTTCCCATTAACTAAAAACTACATCAAAAGTTTAGCAAAATCCCATAAGATGGGTCCAAGTGTGTGTAACCATTAAGATCCCAAAACCACAACACATCTGCTTAAGGGAAAGGAAAACATGTTGGAACACAAGTTCTCCAATAGAGATATGCACATTGCGATACTTCCCTTTGTAAGGTAAGGTTCCCCCATTAGTAATCATGACTTCAAATCTGGAGAAAGGATGGATAAAACAATTAGCCTGTTTAGCGATCCGAGGGTTAATGAAGTTATGAGTGCTAACAGAATCAATGAGTATTGTAAGAGGGAGATTCTTGAAGAAACCCTTGACCCGCATGGTTTGTGGGGTGGTGACTCCAGCTAATGCACTGAGATATATCTCTAGGTGGTCATCCTGAGAAGGAGGGTAAACAGGCAGATGCTGAATGTCGACCTGATCACCTACTAGATCCTGAGCATTTTCACAAATTTCAGGTGCACAGGGAGAATCCACATCCAAGAGATAGATATTTTTCTCACAACATCTATGTCCATAGGTGAATTTCTCATCACAATTATAAAAAAACCCTTTTTCTCTACGTTCTTGTATCTCATATTCAAACAAATGCTTGATAGGAGTGGTTCTAGGAGTTGGCATGATTATAGGTCTTTGGAAACCATATTTATAATTGGAACAAAAGTGGATTTGGAGCGTTGTTGAGCTATGATCTTGTCCTCCACCAACTTAGCAAACCCTAGGGCTTCCATCATTGTGCTAAGACATAAACGTTGTAACCTTAGATAAGATTGCATCCTTTAGACCACTGAAAAAACTTCTGTAGAATGAAACAAACAATCCTTCTATGTGATTGTCTAGTTTCTCAATTTTTGTCTGATACTCTCTCACAGTGCAATTTTGGTGAAGTTTAGTTATTTCTCCTATGAAGTCATCAAAATCACTAGGGTCAAATCGTTGCAAAAGGAGTTGGAAAAATCTGTCCATTTTGGATCTTCATGAGCCTTGATGTACCAATAAAACCATTGAAGGGATTCATGTTCCACATGAAAGGATGCAAGTGGGACTTTATTGACATCAAAAGTGTTATGCAGACTAAAATATTGTTCTTCCATATATATCCATCCAGAGGGATCATTAACATTGAAGCAAGGAAAATCAAGCTTCAGCCCATGAAAATTGCTAGAAGAATAGAACCTATTGTCTGCATAAGACTCTGATTGTAATCTATTGTTCATGGTTGAATAATGAAGATGGAAACCGAGAATTTTTTCATCCAGATCTTGGTGTTTGGTCTTGAGGGAAACAAGTTCATCTTCCATTTTTTTGTTTACTCCTACGTGGTTGAAAACCATAACGAAGAGTTTTCTTTTTTGGGGGGGGTAGAAAAAAAACAATAATTTTTTGAGAAAATAAAACTTTGGACTTGGTAAAAACTTTGATGGGTAATTGGGATTTGACTAGGTTTTGGATACTTTATGAGAGATAGGGAAGCAAAAAATGGGGATTTCAGAAGTTGGGTGAAAAAATGGGAAATTTGTTCAATGAGGGACACGAAAGCAGAAATAGGAAATGAACACTATGGCAAAATTTGAAGGGGGTGAGAATCAAAGAATTTATGGAAAACCCTAAAATAGAAATATGTGGGATTTTTGGCTTCGAAAAGTGGAATTTTGGATAGGTTTCTCAAGGAATGAAATATGCAAAATGGGACTGCATGGGTTCCAATGATTTTTCAAGGGAAACGGAGCTAAAGAAAAGAATATATGGTGAAAATAGAAATTTATACTTTTTTGTGGAATTGATTTGTGACGGATTTGGAAAAATGCAATCTATTATTTATCAACTAGAAATAGATATGGACCCCAGGTATGTTCGACTTCCTAAAATCTCAAGGGATTCACTAGACCACCAATGTTGTCTAATGGCTTGCATATTGGGTAGTACCCCTGACTCCATGGCTCAAGTAAAATTGATAACCGCTTTTCCACAAACGACAACTCTTGGTTTACCTCACGGGTGGGAACTAGTCAATCAAGTAGATGTCATTTCCATTTTGGATGGAAGGTGCTCTCAATAGCTAGCTACTTCAGGGTTCTTATGGTACTCCTCACAATGAGTTTTAAGGCTATTCCCAGGTACTTTCCACAGTTAAGAAGATAGGGGTTATTCCCTAATCCAAACTTACAATCGAAATGAACAATACATATGCAAAGAAGAAGAACTATTGCAATAATCACAGACCAAGAAGACACTATGAAAACAAAATGGAAGATATTCCACCTAGTGAGCCTAATAAAGTGATCTCATACCAGATGGGAGAAACCTCCTGCAATAAATAATGAAAATGCACAATATAACAGAAATAACATAACACAGAAGGAATTTATTAATCGTAGACCACTTCGAGAGGAAACCTTCTTTGAGAAATCTTAATAAAAATACTTCATGGATGCCTTCATTTGCCTCAACACGTACTTATATACTAATTCTAATCTAAACAACTATTACTCCCCATGACTGTGGAATAATACAATATACTCACGGGACATCTTACAAAGCATTTGCATCCAACAACAATATACTAACAAAGTAAAGAGAAGGGTTGACATGAGTTCCTAACACATTCTTGGATGGGTAAGGCCTGAAGTAGACTTGTTGGGTGTTAGAGCTCAACATTAACCAGTTGAAATTCTTGGCATTTGGCGAAAAATAATGCGATATCAACCTTCATTGTTTGCCCCAATTTTTTTTCTTTACTGTTGATACCATGGAGGTCTAGAATATGTTTTTTGATAAAATTTTGTCAATATATCAGTCCTGATATTTGTTGTTTCTCGAATATATAATATGTTTTTATACCATAATGACCATGTTTCGTTAATTTTGTAGTCTTTTGTTGTTGAAACAACCTGATTTCTTGTACTTTTTGACTGATTTCTATGTAAAATCTGTCATCTTTACTTGTTGTTCTAATTTTTCATTCAAATCAGAACTTGAAATTTGTTGGTGCATTGGTTATCTCGAAGGGCATTACCACAAACTCATAGTGATTGTACCTAGTCCTGAAGGTAATCTTGCTTAAATTGCCTTCTCAAATCCTAACTTTATGGTATCTTGACCTTAGGTCAATCCTAGAGAATATTTTTTCTCCTCCGACCTGATCAAACAAATCATCTATCCTAGGAAGGTGGTATCTCTTATTCATAGTCAGTTTGTTTAATTGTCAACAATCATTGTACATGTGCATTGTACCGTTTGTATTTTTCAAAAAAGGATTGGTGCTCCCCATAGGGACACACTTGGCCTAATGTACCCTTTTTCAATTAATTTATGCAGTTGTAGTTTTAGATCTACCAATTCAGGTGTGCTCATCATCCTATATGGGGCCTTTGATACTTGTACCACTCCTGGTACTAATTCTATAGAAAAATATAGGTCTTTTTTTGTGGCATCTCGAGTATTTCTTCTGGAAATACATCTTTAAAATCCATTCATACTGGAAAATCTTAGATTTTTTGTTCTTCTTTTTATTCTATTCATCGTACCTTCTATTGGATTGGTAATATGGTAAACGTTTCATTTTGTATGTTTTTATGATAATTAATTATGTTTATGTAATGAGGATTACTTTTATATTTATATTATAGAATGATTCTCTATCCAACATTTATGTAAAAATGTATATTTGGATTAATATGTTTATTAATTTTTTTTATGGAGGTTGTCCATACATTCCCTTTGTCTTCTTTAATTTGAATTTAGTATTTTAATTAGAACCATCATTGATTAGTAGTAAGTGATAATAGTTTGGATTTTGGTTCAATGACAACGATTCTATAAGGATTGATNTACCCAGGTTTCAGGGACTTGGTCCCGAGATATAATTATTGGATCCTCTACCTGGTTAGGGATTACGAGATTTTTCTACCTTGCCTAGAAGTAATCTATGAGGTTTATATATTCATATTATATGGATCTACTGAAAGAGAAACGATCTCAAAAAGTAATTGAAAAACATGACGAATTCTAATGCTAATAATAAATTTGAAATAAAGGAATTACAACCTATAGTACATTTATAAAAAAAGGGAATAAAGCTGTTGTTTAAAGGATTATACGTAAATATTTACATGAAATTCAGAATTTAAATAGATATTTAATTGAGCATATAGATATTTAAACACCTAAAACATATCATTGTTCAATTTAAAGGAACTGATTTAATATGAACTTAAAAAAAATATAGAGGTACTTATCAGTCCTTCTTTGCTTGTCAATTCATCTAGGGACTTCTACGTTTCACCCAACAATAGACCTGGAACCATTCCTGGTCCATTCATAAGTCACCCCCGAGCTGAACCAAACATGCCAAAGATACTAGAATGTTTAGAGATATTTTCTATCTTGTTAATTATCCAGCAGAGTAATCACAAGGTTTGTTTACTAGCCCTTTGTAGAGTCTTCCAATAACCTTTTCTCCAACTTTCTTAGACACACCAAAATATCTCTTTGGTAATTTGAGCACTCAATAGACCTACGGATAAACTCTCCAGTAAACTAGGGATGTTTTCCCCCAGAACATCATCACTCTATTATTTATATGTAACATACCCATATAACCTGAAAATATGCATAGCAAAAAAAAATTCAAATATAATTCTTTCACAGACATTTTTGCTATAACCCCCATAAATATTCAATATTGAGGTTAAAAAATAACCAACACTAATTTCCGCAAGGGAATTCAGCCTTCCGCATTTAAATCCACTTCTGCAACTAGGGAGGTTTTCTCGGCCCTTGACAAATCCATTCTGCGACCAAAACGATCATTTCCACACTAGACATGTCCTTTCTACTTCGCCTTCTGCCCTTCGCTTTCCACACTTCCACTTTCCACCTTTTCAACCTCAGAAATCCAAAATCAGAAACTGTAATGTCCCCAAAAATTGAAAAAAAAAAAAAATATTAGGCTAATCAAAACTACCTATGCTAGACATTATTTGAAAATTGTGCGGAATGTGTCGTACTTTGTCTACTGTACTGAAATGTCGTAAGTTGTTATTACGAACTGCTTTCATATTTCTTAATACAGTTATTTAATCTATACTTATGTTGTCATGATGGTGTTTACTATCTTGATCTATGGTTACGAATTTACACGTATGTTAGTTAATTCGATTACATACTCCTCGATTATAAAGTTTAATTATTTGTTGTGTAAACAATTATGACTTAACTTTGTTATTGGAAAAAGGGGTGGGATGGCGAGACTAGTTTCCCTTGTAACCACCTAAGAGGTAACCATTTTCTACTTGTCGCATCAGGCTTACTTAGTTCTTACGAACTAATGCATATTTTTCCATTTTGCATGCAGGTTCACTTGGCGACGAAAACTGCTTATAAAAGATGGACATACCATGCTATCCGTTTCGTCACTCGCACTCAGCTTTAGAGATCTATCCTAGTGAAAATATGATGGTTGTTTAGATCATATTGATACCAAGCTGGATGGTTTACTATTATGTGTTGTACTGGTTATTATTATTATTCTTACGAACTCTACGATAGTGACTAGGTCACTACTACACTTATCATTTGCATGGCACATACTCACTATGGTATAAAATCTTTATAACAGGGTTCATGCTTTAACCCTATGTAATTCGATGCATACTTGGGGTTTTGTAATGCACATTGTTTTTGGGTAATGTTCAAAGGTTGGCATCAACTATACAATATGGGTTTGGTAAACATTAATGGATTCCATGGTGGTGACTTAAATGCAATTTGGGAAATGTGGCATCCAAGCTTAGGGATTCGTCTCTTGAGTTTGTTTGATCATCCGCAGCATACCATGCTATCCGTTTCATCACTAGCACTCAGCTTTAGAGATCTATCCTAGTGAAAATATGATGGTTGTTTAGATCATATTGATACCAGGCTGGATGGTTTACTATTCTGTGTTGTACTGGTTATTATTATTATTCTTACGAACTCTACGATAGTGACTGGGTCACTACTACACTTATCATTTGTATGGCATATACTCACTATGGTATAAAATCTTTATAACAGGGTTCATGCTTTAACCCTATGTAATTCGATGCATACTTGGGGTTTTGTAATGCATGTTGTTTTTGGGTAACGTTCAACGGTTGGCATCAAATATACGATATGGGTTTGGTAAACATTAATGGATGCCATGGTGGTGACTTAAATGCAATTTGGGAAATGTGGCATCCAAGCTTAGGGATTCATCGCTTGAGTTTGTTTGGTCATTCGTAGCATAGTTGCATGAGATCTGCTTCTGTGTTGTGTGGTGGTGTGGATATTCGATGGTTTGGCCATGATGATAGGTACATGACCATCTCTTGTTTGGTAGCATTGTTTGACTGTTCAGTTTGGTTATCAAGTGTACTCCTCATCGTGGCCTCAACTTTGTGTTGCAGGTTGCAGAGTGTGATGAAAATCATGGGTCGTGGTTTGTGGGTAGCTCTGAGGAAAAACCATACCCATTCGGGTAAGCCTGTTGTAAAAAAATTTCAACTTGTTCCCTCATTTGCTTAGTTACTACGACAAAGTTAATACTCGTCATGGGTTTGAAATGCCTAGCTCTGGTTTCTAATGGATGCATTTTGGGAAGGGGTCTGTTTGTAATCTTAAAGAGTAAAGCATTGTGATGCGTTTGGACTTGGGGTTTTTCTTGTGTGAGTTTAGTGCCTTCGGGCCATAACTTTAATGTATTCGGATTTTGTTACAGGGAACTCTATGTGGAAAATGTTACTGGATGATTTTCGACATGCTCTGTAAATAAGTTTATATAATGGTAATGGTGGTCGCACCATTGCTTGCAATGGTGCAAGGCTGAGGTTAAAAGACTTTGCGAATCTTTAATGGTTTTGATAATGATTATGTTTATATATATAATCAGTATTTGCATACTATGTTGATTTCGTAGTTATAACTCTTATTAATGGACTGTGTGTATTGGCAATTCTGGTTCAAGTTGTTTTATGGAAGTATGTTGACAGCGTTGTTGGCTTTGGGGGCCATGCCGTATGTGACATTGGCATTCCCTCCGTTAGAGCTGAGATGGTATATTGGAGAATTGCATTATCGTTTTTGTGGTTGAAATTTATTTATGGCTGAACCTTTATGTTGAAATGTAGTAGGCCATGACAGGGGTGTAACCCTTCGGCGGTGTCGTTGTTATCTCATAGCATTGATAGGGTTGTGTTAATGTTTAAAGATTTGTTAAAATATATGGTTGAGGGTTGTAGTTACAATGTGTAAATTTCTCTAGGTCTTTTGAACACTATGTAGATATTAGATGTATTTTAATTTACAAACTGTGTATTTATATAGCGTGGTTTTAAAAGTGAAACACTGCAGCGTGTGGTAGAAAACGAATAATGAATCCTACAGGATTCATCATAGTGACTTGTAAATAAACAGAACCTACAGGAATTGATCGTGGTCGTTATGGTTCTAAGGGTTTATAAATGTATGAGTTTGATTTGGGCATAACGCCTAGAGGATTTGATCCTGCGACCTCTTTGTATTTATATTTGGTTTTTAATGAGTGTTGTACTTAGCCTTAGGGTTAATTTATTATGTTGGGAATTTTGTTATGGTATGCGATCATTGTATATGTAGTTGATAAGTTATTTAAACATGTGGGTATATTATACATACAATGGTTTTCTGTGGATTATTATTTATATTCTTAGACCATTAGATGGTTTCGATATTTGTACTGTATGTTAGCACCTTATATGCTAAACGATTGAAGGAAGATAAGACCAAGAAATAATAAGGGATAAATTAAAAAATTGGTAAAAATATGAACAAAAGGTATGCATTTAAACATTGGCAAAATGTTAATATTCACGAGTTAACAGGATCAATGGTCAGGAGATAACATGGATTAAATCTATGGCCATAAGTTAATCTGCAGTATAAAGATGCAAGGTTAAATGATGATAAAGGTTGGCAGATTGCGTAGAAGGGGTTTGATCTAGCGATTCAGATGAAAGATGTAATTTGATCAATGACCATAATCTAATCTAGAGCCCAAACTTGTGAGACAGTTAAAACAGATGAGTGGTAGCGGAATTCAAACCGCTTTCCACGTGGCATTCTCTAGTAAGTTCTGCTGGGAAAAGTGGTAAAGAAAAAACAACTTATTGAAAGCTCCGGAACCATTATCTGTCATATAAAGGTGAGTTCACCAAGGTAAAAGTTATTTTTTGTTTGCATGTTGCAGGTGAATAGAAGCAAAGACAGTGCGCCATCTTTTCTGAAAGTCAACTCCTTCGCATCTGTCAGCTACCAGGTAAGCCTAAACTCCGAGATTCTTGTTGAAGACTTTTTTTCGTTGCTTATTATGGAAAAATATCAGAGTTCAGGGGTATTATGTATGGTTTTAGATGAAAGAGAAGAAGCAGTTATTGATAAGGAAGAGAATGTTTTTGACCCAATTCTGTCGGTATGCAGTGTCTCTGTTTCAAAGGAAGGTCTATGGAAATATAGGTTACAGGGAAACGATGTCCTAAATGTCTGTAATTCTTTCCTGTATTACTTTGCTGTCGAACAAAATTTACCCTTCCTAAAGTTTGTCGAGTGGTGTGAAAACAATTATTCACCTTCTAAAAGGGTTGTTATGAATTGTGCAACTTCAAAAATTCTCTATAGAGTTGACGCAAAATCTGGTCGCAAAGTGTTAAGTCTACCTGATAATTTCCCCGTAAGTCCTAAGTCTTTCAATGAACAAGTTCTGATTGAGTTGTACAAAAATTGCAAAACTAAAATTAGATGTCAGTTCTTGTCTAGTATTTTAAAAGTCGGTCAGTCAATAGAAGGTTTGTTTTTTCCATACAATGTCAGTATTTTCAGAGATGAAGTTCAATTAGTCATGTCAGTGGTCAATCACGTTTTCGGTCTGGATAATGATAAACATGTGAGTGAATTCATTTTGGGTTTTTTGATGAGTATAGGCTCAACCAAACCTAAATCCAATTTAGTCCGTTGTTTCAATTTTGATGGGTTTTTAGCTGAAGAAACCCATACCCAGTTAGTTGAGTTTCCCAAGGTTAGGTTTTTCAGGTACCAGTCTTATTTGTTGAACATGTTATTGTGTTCAAATGTATCAGAGCTACAGTTTCTATATACAATGTTTTGTTCATACCTTCCAAATCAGATCAACATGTTCAAATTTGTGAATACGATCATGGCTGAGGTATATACAATGGTTTTTGATGATGTCTTACCTAGAGTATTGGAAGACATGAAAATCATGTTGCAATCTTCTTCAGAGGGAAGAACAAGGGATTGGTTTTTACACAAGGAATTTACTGTTATAAGAGTGTATGGGTTCACTGGAGAACCATACAGGTAACCTACCTTCTTAACACCAAGAATGTTTGCATTAGAATTCATTAAACAAAGGTTGTGCAGAAGAGGAACACTTCGGAGCATTCAAGAAATATTCTGGTGTAGAATTCCCTCTAAAGGTTGGTCCTTTCATATTCAAAAATAAAAGTTCTTTGTTGGTTGTTGAAAAACTATTGGATGTTATGGACTTTTAGAAAGAATAAAAAATGAACTATGACCTGCATCAGATTATTTCTCAGAGAAGGCATATGAACAAAAACAAACCGTTTGATCATCAAGTCATTGAAGGATTAGATAAAATGGCTAATCTTTTTAGTTTTGAAGAATATCCAGAGGTTATGAAAGAAGAGATGATGGAAGTTGAAGAAGATAAGAGAGATAAGTTGGGTTTAATAGTTCAAATGTCTGTTAATTCTGGTGTTATTAATAAAAGGACTCTATCTTAAACAGGTTCCATGGACATGGATGAACTTAAACTTCAAGTAAAAAAATCAAAATGCAACCTCAAAATGAACTAATCAATTCAGAAGAAGTAAGTTTAGAAGACTTAAAGAAAATGGTTTTGTTTCAGAAAAAATCTGTACAAATGCAACAATATTCTTTTGAAGATGAAGGTAAAATAGAATCGAGCTCTGAGTACAAGTCTAAGATAGATCTGATGTCAAGTTATGCTGATAAGGAGATGTAGTCGTTGGATGAAACTAAAAATCTGCTTCTTCGAGTTAGAAAGTTAATTAATAAAAAAACTTCATCGGTTTCTACTCGTGATGTAGAGAGAAATACCCTGAAATTTGTTGTGGTGAATGACAAAAAGGTGTCTGAAATGGAGGTAAAACACGATAAAATTAGCGTCCCTGATAAAATACAGCTTCAAAAACTAGCCAGAGATGTCATCTATTCTGATTTGTTACATGCTACTGTGAAATTTACCAAATTGCAATCTCTTGTGGATAAAATGGAAGTTCAGTTAAAACATGAAAAGGTTGAAAATAAAGCTAATTTGATTCAAATAAAGAAACTACAAGGAGATATCATAAGTTTAGGGACTGAACCAAACAATGTGCAAGCAACAAAGAAGCTTCTGGAAGAGAAAGATAATACTATTCAATTGTTGAAAAAGAAGTTCAAGGTCCCTAACACTCAATATGTTTACTATTCAGAATTGATTGCACTACAAGAAGAAAAAGAAAAGGTTTACCAGGAAATGATGGAATACAAAGGGAAATTATTGAAGATGCAGGAGGAGAAGAACAAATGGGAAACAGAAAAAGCTGATTAGATAACTCAAGTAACAAAGGTTGAATAAAAGTCAAAATGAAGAAAAGGAGGTTATGGAGGAATTAATGAATCAACCTTTCATTGAGACAGAAGAACACCATGTTAATGTTGAAGAACCAGTAAATGAATTTTCTGCAGATGATTTGCTAGTTCCCAAGTCTCAAGTAAGTTTGAAAGAAGTGGAGATTAAAGGGTTAAAGGACGAGAATGAAAAGATTAAGTTGGAATTGGCTAAAAGTATTGAAGAAAAGAATAAAGTTTGGAATGAAAAGAACCAATTGCAGAAAACATTCAATGAACTGAGAGAGAGAAACACAGGAAAAGTTCCTTTGCAGGGAGCTAAACATTTGATCTAGGAAACCTTGTCTGTAGAAATTACCAAATTCAGATATTATTTAAATTTTATCAATGATGAAAGTGCATTAGTAAAGCTAGTTGCTCAAAGATTAAAATTAGTAAATGAAACCATGGAAAAGAAATATCTGGACACTGCTCATAATGCTATTAATTTTTTAAATTCTCTGACATATCAAAATCTGCAAGATATTGGGATCAAGGACAGGGTAGCTGTTATATTGTGGGAAAAGAAGTTTATTGGTAAACATCAACTTATGAAAGTTGTGCAGGAAAAAGAAAACCATATGTCTTCTCAAGTCAAAGATCTTAAGATGACTTTTCAAAAATTATTTGATGATGATCTCCCTTCTTTTTGGGATGACAAAGGACATCTATTTTCTCAGGAATAGTATCATATCCTGTTGATACATAATCGCATGGATCATTCTAAGTTTGAGGATTTAGTCAAAGGATTAACTGGAAAAGTCATTGTTGAAAAGTTAACAGAAGATTTTGAACTTTTGGACCAATTTTTAGTTACTAAAAAAGGATTACCAGCTGTGTCTTATGAATCCTATGTGGATTTAGAGCTGTCAATAAGAGAAATGACGGAGTACGACATTCCAAATTTGGAATAGTGGAAAATTGTGGAGAAATTTGGGAAAACCAAATACAGATTACATTCATAAGGACAGGTGTTGCGCTCTCGGGAAGCTGTTTGTTCGTGGTACCTTGCAGTTGTGGATTTTCTATAATCAAGCAAAACTATTATTTCAAAAAAAAGCATGTAATTATTATTCCTAGTTATTAGGGAAATAGTTACAAGAACTTATGATTAGCACTTAGTTGGTTTTCGACATACTTGGAAGAAACTATTGTGTATATATTTGAATTTTACTAATGTATCAGGGGTTGGAACCCGTAAGATTGGACTTATGTTTTGTGAGAACCTTTTTGAATAAAATTACAAAGCTGAATGTTGGTTTATCTTCAAATATTCATGTATTTTTTATGTTATAGTCTGTACTTTCTTTCCCTGTGAATGTTTTATAAGTGTTTACCTTCCATTCTATTTTCTTTCATGTCTGAATTTAGTGTGTAATAGTTTCAGAATTCATACATGTTATGCTCTGGCTATTGTTTCAGATAACTACAAATCTTTCTTCTAAAGTTGATATGGAATTCATCTTGTGATGCTCTATGTTAATGGACTATTCATGTTTCTTTCCTATCGCCTGATAATCAATGAATGACAATAACTAAATAATCATCTTGCCTTTGTTGAAGTTCTAAGTAGGAATATTTATATTATCTTCCTTTGTTTTGACTCCATAGCCCAATGGTTATATGTTTCATTTCAACCATCTACATAGCTTAAAACTGTTGATTCATATATCTGGCCTTGATAAATCTATATTCGAGAGATCCCTCTCTAGAAAGAAAAGCCAGTTTCTTTCTAAAAATGGTTTTGTTGCTACCTTGAGATTTCCTTCCACAACCTTAGGTATATTTTGAGTGATAACAAATTGGCATTGTTGCTTGGGATGAAGGTGCAAATCATCCCTGGGAGGAACGACAAAGATTATAATAGATCAAGAAAAAGATTTTTGCGGGAAAACAGAAATTTTTGCGAGCAAACAAGGTTGTACATTTTCCCTGGCGATTCCAGTTTAATTTCTATCGAGATTTCGGAAGACATCCTGGCTTCAAATAGACATACATGAGGTAATTCTGATATTGAAGTTTTATAAATTCTAGAAGATCCAAAAAAATTATTTAGAAAAAAAGGCAAAGAAAAAATAGATATTTCTCAGTTTGGTGCATCGTCTTCTCAAGATTTTCATAGCATACTTGATCAAGAATGTGAAACTAATGTTGAAAAGGGGTTGTTGAAATCTAAATCTGAGTCTCATCTTAAAAATATTGAAATCAACCCTCATAGGTTAGAATCCTATTTACTTGATTTTATTTGGAAAAATCTTCAACAGTGTGTGAAAGTTGAAGAAAGACCCATTGTTCAAAATTTCGACCTAACATCACATTACCCTTTCAAACTCCCCCAGTACGTCCAAATCCACATAGACCAATGGCAGCTAGGTTTGCTCCTTTGCGTTTTCCTGTTGTATTGTATGACCTTCCCCAAAACTATTCCCATAGAATTTCTTTATTTGATGGAGAAGGATGTATAATAGTAAAACAACATGTGGGAAAATTTGAAGATTTTATTGACTTGGAAGAAGTTGATCATGTAGATGTTAAAATGAGGTTGTTTGCTCAAAGCCTATCAGTGGAAGCAAAGAAATGGTTTAAATATTTTCCAGTTGCATCAATTCTGACATTTCAAGCTTTCCAGAATGCATTTTTAGAAAGATGGGATGATAAACAAAGCCCTTTATAGCTTCTTTCCTAGTACAATAATCTTAAGAAAGGGGGTTTCAAATCTGTTCATGAATTTTCAAGTAGGTTTATGAGAGTTATGAGAGTTTATAATTCAATCCCAAAAGATATAAATCCTTCTGTAGCTGCTGCAAAAATTCATTATGTTGAGGCCTTTGACAATGACTTTTCATTTTCATTAAAGGAGATAAAGTGAGTGAGTCTTGCTTCTATGTTCACAGATGCTTTAGAAGTGGAAGCAAACATGATGGCAAGTGGAAAAATGAAGCAGAAAGCAGATGTTGATAGGAGGAAAGGTAGAGAAGAAAACATGCCTTCTACTTCTTCTTCTACCAATGATATTAAATTTGAAATGATGTTAAAAACAACGGAGAAGTTGATGGATAGGTTGACTATGGACAATAGATCATTAAACAGAGAACATGATGAACCCCGGATCAGAAATCCAAATTTCAGAAGACCAGATCCTCCTATACCTCCGCAAAATAGGAAAATAGATATGAGAAATCCAAGGAATCAGGAAGAAAAACAAATTCAACCACCTTTCCCTAAGAATTATGTTGCAGATGAAGAAGAGCCTACTGAAAATGAAATTCATCTTTTTGGGGAATTGGATTCCGAAATATACCTTACTACGGAAGAACATCGTATGTTTGCGCATGAAGATGATAATAATGACTTTGAGAAGGAATCAGAGCAGTATCAGAGATGTTATTTGCATGCTATAGATGATGTACAGAGGAAGATTAAGTTGATAAATAGAGATGTTGTTGTAAATAAAGGGAGGCTAAATTCAAACCAGCCTTCCACTAGTTCATTAAATACAGTAAAAAATAAATGAAAGACAAAAATAATCTTGTTGTGAATAAAGAAGTTGAGAATAAAACAGAAAAAAAAACAAAAGAAATGAAACAAACAACACCAGTGGATGTAGAAAAAGTTACTTCTATTTTCAATTTGCAGAATGAACTTTCAAAGTTGAATATTTATGTTCCTTTTAATGAGTTGTTGAGAAATAATGAATACAGGGATACAATAACAAGGATGGTTAAGGGCCAAGGAGAATTTCAATCAGACATTTTAGAATTGACAGATGATAATCCTACTATTTTAGTTGGGCCAAAAGTTGAAAATTGTGGAAATTAAGCCCAGTGATAGATTAATTTTACTCACAGCAATTATCAATTGTACATGCAAAATCACTCACAAAAGAGACTGAATATGGAGCTGAACACTAAACTGTATTAACTCAGTGTACAATAGCCAACCCTGTAACATAATAGGTTGCTGTATTAAATAATTACATAAGGGATTTCAATGCATGAGGAGGAATTCGAATCTAGTCAAAAGCAGGCTTACTAAAATTAAGCAAATCCCCCATAGGTGCAAAAAGTTGTTTCCAAATCAGTCATGGAGCTCACGAATTGGAAAAAGCACTTAGGCAAGCTAAAGAGTGATGGAATGACAACTCATAAATTTTTTCCATAGGAGAAAAGAGTGGAGGATGTGGAGGACAAAAAACTAGTTCACCTCACCTAGTCAAACTTTCCCAATTGCCTTAAAGCATTGAAAAAGCAGGCAATAAAGCAGAAAAAGCAGAAGGGAACCTAGGAGACCAGGAATAAAGCAGAATTGATTCCTTGAGGTTTCCCAAGCACTACATGAGTTAAAATAGGAAATTTTGACCACTATGGATAGGTAAATGACAACTTGCATAAGGTGGAATCATGAGACTAGGCAAATAAGACAAAAAATAATTAAATTAATGTCTAAGGTAGTTAACTATGGGTTGATTATTCTAATACCCCCCCTTAAGCCTGACTTATGAGTAATATATCAGAAAATTATAGGGCCTAGCAACAAGGCTTAGTCACCCTTTACATATTGCATGTCCATACAACCAAGGAAAGAGGCAAAAACCACATGGGAAAATCCTCCTTTAAACATGGACTGTAAAACAAAATTTGGAAATATTGTCTTCACTCATGCTTCACAGCATGATCAGCAATCCCCAGCAGTGATTTGAGATTGCTGAAGGTCTTCTCACAAAACAATTTGGTGAATATATCAGCTACTTGTTCTGAAGATGAACAGAAGAGTAGGTGAATGGTTCCATCATGCACAAGCTCTCTGATGTAGTGCATATGGATCTCAATGTGTTTGGTTCTCTACTTCTGAACTGGATCATTGCAGATTCGAATGGTACTCTGGTTATCACAGTAGATGGTAGTTGAGTACTCTAATTCGAAGCCACACTCTCCAAGTAACCCCTGCAACCATAAACATTGAGTTGTTGCATTAACAACTCCTCTGTACTCTGCTTCTGTAGATGAGAGTGCAATGGGACTCTGTTTCTTGCTTGACCAGCTGATTGGCCCTTCTGTAAGCATGAACACATATCCTGATGTGGACTTTCTGTATGTGCTATCACCTGCCCAATCACTGTCAATAAATCCAATCAAATCAAGATCAGATTTTGCTTTGTAGAAGATCCCATGTGTCCTTGTTCTCTGAACAAAGTTAAGGATCATTTTGGCTGCTTTCCAATGGACCTCATGAGGCTGATCCATGTATCTAGAAGCCACACTTACTGCATAAGAAATATCAGGTCTAGTATGTGTAATATACAACAAACATCCAATCAATTGCCTATACAGTGTATTGTTTACCATAGGTGAAGAATCAACTTCTTCCAGCTTCACTCCTGAAAGGAAAGGAGTCTTGCTTGGTTTGCAGTCCTTCATTCTGAATTTGTTCAACAAATCCAAGGCATACTTGGACTGGTGCACCTTGATTCCAGCTTTGGTTTGAGCAATCTCAAGCCCCAAGAATTGGCTTAAGAGCCCCAAATCTGTCATGGAGAAGGCTTGGTTCATTGCACCCTTCAAGGAAGCAATCTCATCCTTTGAGCTTCCTGTAATGAGAAGGTCATCAACATAGAACACAATTATCATTAATGAACCATTAATTAACTTCAAATATACATTTGGATCTGATTTGCACCGAACAAAATTCAGTGATAGCAAGAAGCTATCAATCTTGGCATACCAAGCCCTGGGGGCTTGCTTTATCCCATACAATGACTTTCTCAACCTGCACACAAGAGAAGGGTTAGTAGAAAATCCTTGAGGCTGCTGCATATATATCTCTTCAGTGAGATATCCATTTAGGAAGGCACATTTTACATCCATGTGATGTACCTCCCATTGCTTTGAGGCTGCAATGGCTAAGGCTAGCCTGATGGAATCCATCTTTGCCACTAGTGCAAAGGTCTCATTGTAATCTATGCCATGAAGCTGTGAGTAGCCATTGGCTACCAATATGGCCTTTTACTTCAGAGGTGAACCATCAGCAGCAAATTTGGTCATGTAGACCCACTTACACTGAACTAACTTCCTCCCTAGGGGAAGATCCACTAGCTCCCATGTGTTGCTCTTCTGGAGTGAGCTGAACTCTTCCTTCATGGATGCTTGCCAACTTGGATCTCCTGTTGCTTCTTCATATGTTTGAGGATCTGATTCCACCATCAGATAGAATTTCTCAGCAAACATAGGATCCTTCATGCACAGACCTCTCTCAAATTGAGATCTAGTCCTCCTTGGGTCATTGGGATCCCTAGCTAGCTCTCCTGCTGCATGTAGTGTCTTGGCTACCCATTTTGGCCTTGTAGGGATGTTAGGGTCTATAATAAACTCATCACTATCAGACATATCAGAATCATCATGTTCAACAAACTCTTCACTTACTTTTAGAGGTTCAGGTGGTGAAGAGGCTTCTCCAACTTCCACTGCTGCAAGGGGTTCTTCTTGAAACTGAACACACCTTTCAATAAAGGCTTTTTTTGTGCTCAAATTTATCAGCTTGTACCCTTTTGAATCTTCAGAGTACCCAACAAATAGACACTCTTGGATTTGGGGCTGCAAAGCCTTCCTCTTCTCTGTTGGAATTCTAGCCCAAGCCTTTGAGCCAAAAATCCTGAAATCTGTCACATCTGGCTTGTGGCCACTCCATGATTCGAAAGGAGTCATACCATCAAGTTGTTTATGAGGCACCCTATTCTGGATATAGGCTTCACATTTTATAGCTTCGGCCCAGTACTTTGGTTGCAAAGTTTTGGCCTCCATCATGCATGTTGCCATCTCCTTCAGTGATCTGCTCTTCCTCTTAGCAACACCATTCTGCTGTGGTGTGTAAGGGATAGAATGTTGCATCTGAAAACCTGCATCTGCACAATAATTAATAAACTCATACTTGATATACTCACCACCATTGTCAGATCTGAGGACCTTGAGTTTCCTCCCAGACTGGTTTTCAACCAAAGCCTTAAAGACTTTGAAGAGGCCAAAAACTTCAGACTTGTGTTTCAGGAAGTAAACCCAGCAATACCTGGAAAAGTCATCTATTAAATTCAATGCATATTTGGCCTGACTCATGGACATATGAGGGAATCGGACAACAACATCATTGTGGATCAGCTCGAGGGGTGCAGAGGTTCTCTCATGACTAGCTCTCTCAAATTTATGCTCTGGGTGTTTTCCTAGGCTACAACCTTGGCAGACTCCTTTGGAAAATTTTATCTTGGGAAACCCTATGACCATCTCTTTTTCACTAAGATCAGAAAGATACTTATAATTTAAGTGGCCAAATCTTTCATGCCAAAGGTTGCTTTCCTCATTAGCATGAATCAGAAGAGCAGAGGGGTTTGAGTAGGGTAGGAAGTGTGAGAACATGTATACCTTTTGAGCATGATTTGCAACTCCTTTTGCAATGACATTACCACTTGAGATCTCTGTGATCTCAACTTCATCAGGGGAGAATATGACTTTATTTGGAGACCCAGTGTGAGTCATCTGGTACACTGACAAGAGGTTGGAGGCAAGACCAGGCACATACAACACATTGCTGAACTGACCATGATCAAGATCAATCCTCCCTTTGCCCAAACTTTCAGTGATCCTGAGTAATATCCTAGTACTATAGGTGGTCCTTTTGACATGTCAAGTGAGGAGAATGCCTCCTTGGTTGAAACCATGTGTCTTGAAGCTCCAGAATCGATGATGAAACTAGGTGAGCTTGATGTGCCAGCAACCAATGCATGAACTCTCTCTCTGTCTTCTGAACTTGATCCTCCTTCTCTCTTCTTTGACTTGTCTGGAAGGGAGATGCCATTCTTCTCCAGGAGTTGGGTCAGCATGTCTATTTGCTTCTTCATCCAAGAGCTTTCAATGTGATTGTCGT
>LPNX010565468.1:20098-78045 GCA_001517045.1 Pseudotsuga menziesii | reverse complement strand
ATACGTAGCCGAGAAGACAAGAAAAAAAACTTTCCCTCACTGTTTCTGATTCGCCGCGATCGCGCAAGGTGCACGGCAAAGAGCATACGCAGCGAGGGAAAACAACAGTCCGAGACTAAAACAAAAAAAGATCTAATAATAAACTGATAAAATATGAGAGATTTAAAAAAAACAAAACGTCACTGTAACATTATACCTTCAGATTTGCCGAAATGGGTGTTTCTGGAACAAACGGAAACAGTTTTCGGTGAAACGAAAACTATTTCCCAATGGAAACGGTGCTCCGGATGCAATGGAATAGCTCCCACAGGCCACAAATGCACAGAAAAACTAGAACCAGAAACCCTTTTAAAGTTTCGGCAACACCGGTTCCAGATCTTGATCAAAACCGAAAGCGGCTCTTCATAAAAGCTCGGATACCATGTTAGGGTACACAGGGTACTCCCAAAGGAACGAACACCAAGAATAGTCGCTTCACACAAACAGATCACAGATCAATACACCAATGTTTGTCACGTAGTTAAAACCCTCGAGAGGGAAACAGTCCACGGCCCCGGCCAAATAGCTACTTCGGAGAAATTTATTATGTAAAAGAAAGAAAGTTACATGAGCTTCTCATAATCGATCAACTAGCCAAGGACCCTCTATGCTCTTTAAATAGAGATCATAGACCAATCGGGTGTTAAGCCACGGATCAATGGTAGGTATGATCTAAGAGAAGTTGAACCGTCGGATCACTCTATGTCTAGAACATATCGTGACCGTCGGATTAGAATATTTACAAATGCATACTAATGCATACTAAAGAAACACACTTTTACCTAACGGATATATTACACAAGTTGATCTTAACTCCTAAGTGTCTAAATATCCTAACAGACATGAGAACCATGTTGCAATCTTCTTCAAAGGGCAGAACAGGGGATTTGTTTTTACACAAGAAACTTACTATTATAAGAGTGTATGGGTTCACTGGAGAACCATACAGGTTACATGCCTTCTTAACACCAAGAGTGTTTGCATTAGAATTCATTAGACAAAGGTTGTGTGCAGAAGAGGAGCACTTCGGAGCATTCAAGAAATCTTTTGATGTAAAATTCCCTCTAAAGCTCGGTCCTTTCATCTTCAAAAATAAAAGTGCTTTGTTGGTTGTTGAAATTTTTTTGGAAGTTATGGACTTTCAGAAAGAAGAAAAAATGAATTATGATCCGCATCAAATTATTTCTCAGAGAAGTCAATTGAACAAAAAAAACCATTTGATCATCGAGTCATTGAAGGATTAGATAAAATGGCTAATCTTCTTAGTTTTGAAGAAGATCCAGAGGTTATTAAAGAGATGTGGAAGCTGATGAAGATAAGAGAGATAAGTTGGCTTTAACAGTTCAAATGTCTGTTAATTTTGGTGTTATTAATAAAGGACTCTCTCTGAAACAGGTTGCATGGACATGGATGAAGAAACTTCAAGTAAAAAAATCAAAATCACAACCTCAGAATGAACTAATCAATTTAGAAGAAGTAAGTTTATAAGACTTAAAGAAAATGGTTTTGTTTCAAAAAAAATGTACAAATGCAACAATATTCTTTTGAAGATGAAGGTAAAATAGAATCAAGCTCTCAGTACAAATCTAAGACAGATCTAATGTCAAGTTTTGCCGATAAGGAGATGCAGTTGTTGGATGAAACTAAAAATATGCTTCCTTGAGTTAGAAAGTTAATTCATCAAAAAACTTCATTGGTTTCTACTCGGGATTTAGAGAGAAATACCGTGAAATTTGTTGTGGTGAATGATAAAAGGTGTCTGAGATGGAGGTAAAACTAGATAAAATTAGCATCCCTGATAAAATACAGCTTCACAAACAAACCGGAGATGTCATCTATTCTGATTTGTTACATGCTACTGTGAAAGTTACCAAATTGCAATCTCTTGTGGATAAAATGGAAATTCAGTTAAAACATGAAAAAGTTGAAAATAAAGCTAATTTGATTCAAATAAAGAAACTACAAGGAGATATCATAAGTTCAGGGACTTAACCAAACAGTGTGCAAGAAACAATTAAGATTCTGGAAGAGAAAGATAATACCATTCAATTGTTGAAAAAGAAGTTCAAGGTCCCTAACACTCAACATGTACAGTCTTTAGAATTGATTGCACTACAAGAAGAAAAAGAAAAGGTTTACCAGGAAATGATGGAGTAAAATGTAGAAATAATAGATCAATGCTATGTGCAATGATGCTAAAAAGAAGCACAGGAAATAGATCTTGCTACTAAGAATTCTCACAAGCATACACAGGAAAATAGAGACAAGAAAAGAGACTAAATCACATGAATGAAGAGATGAATATTGGTGTGTATCCTTCCATTGAATAAGTATGAATAATAGTGTACATAAATAGTGCTTCCCTCATAGGAAAGTCGAATTGTATGGAAAGAACTCATAAATATCAAAAAGGCTGACTTACCAAAATATAGCAAACCCCCATAGGTGGATAAAGCACTTGCTAAATCTATCAAGGACCTCACGAGTTGGAAAAAGCATGAGTGAGTTGTCAAGGAGATGGAAATAAAATGCTAATCCTAGAAAATGGAGAAAAACTAATGGAGGATGGGTTGGAAACAAAAGCTCCCAGTTTCCTAGTTGACTAGCTTTTATCTTATCCATAGAAAAGCAGGAAAAAACAGAAAAAACAGAATCTGCTGTAAAGTCCTGTATACTAATTTTGGATCAACCCAGAATCAAAAATAAATCATTCCTAGGATATAGATGGCATGTATTGACTTTAAGGTGCAAGTGGATGCCAACTAATTAAGCTAGTGGGTGAATAATTAATCAAATAATGATTAATTATTTTATCATAAGTTGTGAGTGGGTTTAATATATTCCTACACCCCCCTATAAGTCTGACTTTATGATGGTATGACAAAAAATATGGATGCATATAGGGCCCAGCAACAAGGCTATAGTCACCCTTTAACAATTATTATGTCCAGAAAAGTGAGGAAAGAGGCAAAACCACATGGGGAAAATCCTCCCTCAAGATAGGAAAAGGCACAAAATTTGAAATATATCTTCAACATATCTTCATCTTCACTTTAATGAGCTGACTGAACTGCTTCTGGATGAAGGACTTGTTGAAGAAATCATGAACTCCATGATCATGCGCTGGAGTGTAGAACCTGCAAGAAGGAAGAGGAGAGACTCCTTGTATCTCATCAACGGATGAAGTAGGAGCATTATCTGAATGCTTCTTTCTGCTGTCAAACTCTGATCTGCAAACATAATCTGAAATGGAAAAGAGATCTGTGCATACTCCTTCCCAAAGAGTACAAAAAATAAGGCAATTTATTTCACACCCTATTCCCTGAATAGCTGCAAAATTATGATGTGGATCACATGTCAATCTTCCAATCTGATGTAGCACCTGTATAGATCTGATATGAGGCTGATAAAACTCTGATATATCAGGAATATTAACATATGGAACAGCAAGGACAAAGTCTTCAATGGCTCCATGAGGATATAGGGCTAGACTAGTAAAATTATGAGCAACTGGGGAAAACTGATAGGTGTAAAAATCCGAATGATGGATGGGCATAAGATCTGAACCATAAGTGTTTAGAACAGATACAAACATGTTTAATATCAGTCCATATATGACTAAGGACATGGATAACCAGCCACTGAAAGTTAGGAAAGACTTCAAACCATGTAAGATAAATATCACTGCATATGAGACCAATGAGGAATCAACTAGTGAGCTTGGGATTTGTATAGTCTTTGGATTATTCAGAGCTATGGTAGATGGTATGGATGGTGGTATTATATGTCTATCAACCTGCAAATATGCTTCTAAATCAGAATCCAAAGGATCACATATAAGCATATCAATAGACTCATAGGAATACACTGGTAATGAATCCTCTGTATGAAAGGAGGAAAGAATGAGATGTTCATAATCTTCAAGAAGGCTCTGAGTATTGATGCCAAGAACAAAGGAGTATATGCTGAAGCACATGAGATCAAGTAAGGTAAGTGGTATGACACAAATAAGGCTTGATGTGGCTAAGCAAACATCCTGGAAGTCACTGGGTTGCGCACCATCAATGAGAGAGGTATGCAAGAGGTGTGAAGAATTTGGCACATAGATCTCAGAACCTAAGATAGGAGATTGAGAGAACAATGAATGGGTTATAGGATCATAATCAATATCAGTAGTAGCTCCATATGTTACTTCTTTTTAATCAATAGTATCACAAGAAGAAAAATCACCTTCAAGAGACACATAAAAAGATGGCTCTTCAATATTTGTTTCTTCAGTGAAGGAGGAAGCATTCGAATGAAAGAGGGCAGCAGCAACATGAACTGTATGAGAAACTTCTTCATCATGATCAACTTCATCAAAGAATGTAGAGGCCAAGAAATCTTGAGAGAGAGAACAAGAGGAGATGCTAGGTTCGCTCCATGCTTCATCTTCAATTTCCTGCAAACCAAAAGCTTTGTCCAAAATTTTTTCAAAGCTCAAATGGATATTCAGCAGAATCTATGAGATGATATATATTTGGAGACATTCCCAAACACATAATTCCATAAGCTCTATCACAATTATTTAGCCAATCAATCTTCTCTTCATAAGACTCAGGTTCACTCAATGCACCAATGGAGACATCAAAGAGACATTGCCTCTTCAAGTATGCACTCATCTTTGGCTTCCAATCAGCATAGTTGAAAGGAGATAGTAGAGGAAATTTTGAATCCATATTGAATTTGTTGATATGCTCTAAGAGATACTCTCTGCAACCTGCAAAACAAACTAGGAGAACATCTTGTAAGCTAGACAAGCTCTTCTTCAGAGAGGGATAGGAGACTGTAAGCGCTCCTCAACTCTGTAGAACTTGATAAACCTTGTAGCTCTGATACCATGTAGAAATAATAGATCAATGCTATGTGCAATGATGCTAAAAAGAAGCACGGGAAATAGATCTTGCTACTAAGAATTCTCACAAGCATACACAGGAAAATAGAGAGAAGAAAAGAGACTGAATCACATGAATGAAGAGATGAATATTGGTGTGTATCCTTCCATTGAATAATTATGAATAATAGTGTACATAAATAGTGCTTCCCTCATAGGAAAGTCAAATTGTATGGAAACAACTCATAAAGCTCAAAAAGGCTGACTTACCAAAATATAACAAACCCCCATAGGTGGATAAAGCACTTGCTAAATCTATCAAGGACCTCACGAGTTGGCAAAAGCATGAGTGAGTTGTCAAGGAGATGGAAATAACATGCTAATCCTAGAAAATGGAGAAAAACTAATGGAGGATGGGTTGGAAACAAAATCTCCCAGTTTCCTAGTTGACTAGCTTTTATCTTATCCATAGAAAAGCAGGAAAAAGTAGAAAAAGCAGAATCTGCTGTAAAGTCCTATATACTAATTTTGGATTAACCCAGAATCAGAAATAAATCATTCCTAGGATATAGATGGCATGTATTGACTTTAAGGTGCAAGTGGATGCCAACTAATTAAGCTAGTGGGTGAATAATTAATCAAATAATGATTAATTATTTTATCCTAAGTTGTGAGTGGGTTTAATATATTCCTACATACAAAGGGAAATTATTGAAGATGCAGGAGGAGAAGAACAAATGGGAAACAAAAAAAGATGATTTGATAACTCAGGTTACAAGGTTGAATAAAGTCAAAATGAAGAAAAGGAGGTTATGGAGGAATTAATGAATCAACCTTTCATTGATACAAAAAAAACCCCTTGTTAATGTCGAAGAACTAGTAAATGAATTTTCTGTAGATGATTTGCTAGTTCCCATGTCTCAAGTAAGTTTAAAAGAAGTGGAGATTAAAGGTTTAAAGGACGAGAATGAAAAGATTAAGTTGGAATTGGATAAAAGTATTGAAGAAAAGAATAAAGTTTGGAATGAAAAGAACCAATTGCAAAAAAAATTCAATGAACTGAGAGAGAGAAACACATGAAAATTTCCTTTGCAGGGAGCTAAACATTTGATCTAGGATACCTTGTCTGTAGAAATTGCCAAAGTCAGATATTATTTAAATTTTATCAATGATGAAAGTGCATCAGTAAATTTGGCTGCTCAGAGATTAAAATTAGTAAATGAAACCATGGAAATGAAATCTCTGGACACTGCTCATAATGCTATTAATTTTTTAAATTCTCTGACATATCAAAATCTGCAGGATATTGGGATCAAGAACAGGGTAGTTGTTATATTGTGGGCAAAGACGTTTATTGGTAAACATCAACTTATGAAAGTTGTCGGGCTCACTATATGTTAGTTAATTAAAACTTAACATGCAGAGTGCTAAACTTAAATTATCAACCCGAGGAAGTCTTTTATTTCAAAGCTATCGTGCAAAATATATGCGAGTACAATTTCTACCTGACATTGTTATCTATTGGTCTGCAATCGAAACTATTTGTAAACTAGGTCACACTTGCTTGAAAATAAATCAAACATAATTCTATTCATAAAATCACACTGTAAATCTAATCACACTTCAACAAAATAATTGATCATGAAACGAGATCTAATTGCGTACATCTAAAAGAATTGTTATGTTGGCCAACAATCTACCAAATGAATTATCAACACAACGATTATGACATATCTGATGAATGAAAGCACACAACTATGATGAACTTAATGAATGAAAGCATAAACAAAATAATAAGCAGATCTAAACAATAACACACTTACAATTAACACTACCAGCATCTGCTCAGGGAAGAGGGCCCTTCCTCCACTGAGCAGATCTGGATCTCCATAATGAAAGTCTACAACTCCAAAATTAAGCAACTTCGAGCATGTATTATCATAATGGAAGAATTACAATAGATCTGGATCAAATCCTACATCATAACATTGTGTTCTCTCCTATCTTACATCTCCTATCCTGCCTAATCTATCATGCTTAATCTCTATCAATATATCATCTCTTCTCAATGAGATTGATTATATATTTATACATAAAATTATCTCATGGAAATGAAGAACTGAACCCCCAACTTGTGATCTACAACAGCTGGAATATGGCAATTTTGGAACCGGCCGCAACACCAAATCTGGAAAATACCCTCTCAAAGAACTACCTGCATATCGCAAACCGTAGCTTTGTTTGGATATTTCCTTGTGATTCAGGTAAATGAGGATGTTACGCACAAAACCCATGTCTCGGATTTTTGAGATTCATTTCCATCTGCCAGAAAATCAAGACGCGAATCAAGGTGTTCTTATGTGGCATGCGTTTTTTGTTAAGACTGTAACAACTGGCTATGAGCATCCTGTACATGGCAAATCACTCCATAAACCATCATTAGTAAAATTATGTAAAATAATCTTTAATTCATCAAAGATAAAGAAAAATAATCACTATTAACCACTTAAAACATCAATGGAAGTAGCAGGCTGTTCAACGCGCAGCTACAACAAATGGATGAAAAATGGAATGAGAAATGAGAAATAATGGTAAGAAAATGGATGAAAGGTATGTCGGTAAGTGATGAAAAAATGGACAATTCCAGGGCCCAACATCTCCCCCAAACTGAACTTGTTGCATGTCCTCATGCAACCCAATACCTATGTAGCATCCAACTTAAAAAAAACTCATTCACCTGTTCCTTCATTTTACCATTCGCACAGCTGGAGCTAGAAGAAATAGAGAGTTTAACACAAATTGGCAGAGTCACTTAGCGGAGGATTTAGCAGAAAATTTGGCGGATTCACAGCTCTTTAGAAAAAATTTGGCAAAGTCACAGCTTATTTTAGCAGAGAATTTGGCGAAGGTTTTAGCGAAGATTTTGGCGGAACAACGCTAAATGTAGCAGCAAATTTGGCGGAGTCAGCTTATTTTAGCAGAGAAGTTGGCGAAGGTTTTAGCGGCGAATTTGGCAGAACAACACTAAATTTAGCAGAGTCAGCTTATTTTAGCAAAGAAGTTGGCAAAGGTTTTAGCAGCGAATTTGGAAAAACAGTGCTAAATTTAGCAGCGTATTTGGCGGACTCACAGCTGCCGGAAAAGATGTCGTAGCTGCCGGAAAACGGTCGCCGGAAAATATGTTGCAGTCGCCGGAAAATATGTCGCAGCTGCCGGAAAACAGTCGCCGGAAAATATGTCGCAGTCGCCGGAAAACGGGCAGCTGCCGAAAAACGGCCGCCGAAAAATATGTCGTAGCTGCTGGAAAACGGGAAACAGCAATATTTTACGGCGTTTTAGCCTTTTTGAACGAGAAACTTCGGAAGCCATTTCTCCCAAACGACGAACTGGGTTGAGCTAAAATTTTGCAGGAAGGTAGCTACCACTCTAGTACATCTCCACGCCAAAAATTAGACGAACCCACATCACGGATTTCGAGAAAAATGTGATTTGTCTGTAGGTGATGATGGTCATTTTATCGAAAACCGTGCACTGGATTGAGCTGAAACTTGGCACGGTTGTTCTTCATGATGTTATGCATCCCCTGTCCAAATTTCATAGGGATCCAATTTGTGGTTTGTGAGATATGCTCAATTCAAATTCAGCATTTTATGTGAAAAACCATATGCATCAAAATTATGAATGTGAATGAAAAAAAACAGCAAGCATAATAGCGCCTCCCCCAAACTGAATAATTTGTCATGTCCTCATGCAAAAGAAGAGTTGTCATCTTAGTGGGAAACAACCATCTTCCCCAAACTGAGGACACATCATGTACTCATGCTTATTAAAACTCTTCACGGCAGAAAACAAGTTTTGATTTGCACATCAATCCTCCATACTGTTATAAAAATTATTACTGATAAAAATGACCATTTTTCAAGTGTTGTGTATGGGAGGATTGTTTCAAAGTAGTTCAAGAGATCCTCTCAATCGTTTCCATGCTCATAAAAATAGTAATGAAAACTAATTGCAGCAAGCATAAAGCCCATATCCAACTAAGAATGAGAATCTCAAAGCACCAAACCATTTCAAAAATAGTTGGCAGCCACCATATTCAACAAATCCATGTATCAATGAGCAAAACCTATGAATGTATGTATCTCATTTCATACATTCATGTAGCTTCCAATAATCTAATTTTGAAAACAGAGCATGGATCTGGAAATAACTATGTATTGCTGCTCCAAAAACTCAGTTTACTGAAATATGTATTCTGCTATTACCTTCATTTTTGCCTTGGATATACCTTCACCTTTTGAGATGCAGCAAAGAAATGAGCTAGAAATAGATGGCTGGTCATGAAACCATGGGCTGAGCATGGCTTAACACTGACAATTGATGGATAGAAACCCTGTAATCATGAAATCTCATGTCCCCAAAAAACTTGGTTTGCTGCCATGGAAATATAAGCATGTTTTCCCAAATTTGTCTTTAATTATTATGGGAATATTTTCATAGTGACAGCAACATCTCTCTTCCATTATGAACTACAACATCAAATATGCAAAGACCAGGATAACAATTGTAAGCCAATGTGAGCATTACTGAATAATGAAACTCATACCTCTGAACGTATTCTCTATTATATGGCAGCATAAAATTCTACCACTGTAAGTTCTCGAGAAGCAACAACACTGCCTTGTGTTCCTACAGCTGGTTCTTGTGTGACAACAGTAGATCATTTTTTCATGGTTTTCTTGGCTTCTTGAGATAATTAATGAATTCAGAAAACTCTCCGATCATTTTTGCTTGTACTTCAAGAGAACATTTCCAATGAGAAAACAATCTGCAAACCTTGATTCTAGTCATAACTTGCTGCAAATTATTAAAGGACTACCTTTTAAACCGAATGTAAAGCATGCCCTCATGCATCATTTCCTCAATTTGCAGCCATAGAGGATGTGTAGTTCCCACATGCAAAAAAACAAAAATGCCAATGCTGGAAAGAACAACCTTCAAGCAACTGATTTATTTCTTCT
Organism: Pseudotsuga menziesii; assembly: GCA_001517045.1. Taxonomy (NCBI): domain Eukaryota; kingdom Viridiplantae; phylum Streptophyta; class Pinopsida; order Pinales; family Pinaceae; genus Pseudotsuga; species Pseudotsuga menziesii. The sequence continues at coordinate 68,112 of LPNX010565468.1, read as the reverse complement.
TATTGTTGGTTTTTATGTGGCAATAGCAATGATTCTTTTCTTGCTGCTGGTTCTTGTGTGGAAGCAGCAAGATTTTTTTCTTACTGTTGGTTCTTATGTGGCAGCAGTAAAACTTCCTATTGTTGGTTCTTGTGTAACAACAATAAGGTATCCATTTTTTTTGCATGCTTGGTCAGTTGGGTTGATGAGATGTTGGGTTGGAATTTGAAGTGGATGTGCATGAATAATGAAGTGTTAAAACTGAATGGGAATGGATGGGAATGGATGGACATAAAAGGCTATTTAGAAAATGGAAATGGCTAATGCTTAGTCGTTCTTCATGACATTTCCCCAAATCTTTAATAAATAAAAAACTCATGCTATTTTACCTCAAGTTTTACCTCCATGGAAGCCTTGGTTGACATGAATGGACTGGTGTATGCTGGAGCTATGTAGGTTGATCTGATGCTGAGACATATGTATATGAGAGCTGAACCTGGATGAGACTGAATTTGATCCATGATGTTGTGCTGGTTGCATGTAAGACTAACTGCGGAGACAATTGATGAGCAAAAATTCTACCATAGAAGCAGAAAGTCCTTTCTCTTATTCTGAAAATCAACTGTTGAACTGAAAATGGAAAGGAATTGCAAAACTATTGAACAAATGATGCTGCAAATCATTGTTGAAACCATTAGATCACATAATCTTCAGCTGCTACAAAACCGGGGTACAATTCTTACCATGCGAATAAATGTGCTGAAGTCGAGCATGGAAAGAAATCATTGGATTACCAGCCATTAATGTATGTCGTTAACCAATGTGAAGAAACTCACCTTTGATGACAGTGAGCTCTAAAGTACCTTAGTGCATCTTGACAGGTACGAATGGATGTGGTGGAGTCAAGTCACCTGCAAGATTTGTCAATCAAGAGACATTGATGAATCCCCATGATTAACAACAAGGCAATCTGCCATTGATTCATGCAGATACCAGGGCACTATAAAAACTCTAATCTTGATCCCAAATGATGTGTTGGAGTCGATGGGACAAGACCATTGGAAGGTGGACCTTAATGCATTCCACATCATCCAATACGAGTACAAAATAAATGATTGTGAAGAATCATAGTGAAAAATAGGACCAACATGAAACTCATAAGCGGAAAGTATATGTGAAGTCATGATGTAGTAGTGATGGGAAATAAAATGGTTATGGTGACTACATAAGCAGTGGAAAATGGGACTTCGACATGAATGGATTTTGGGGGTTTTGAAATGAGGAGGGTGAATGAATCTACCATAGGGAAATTGGCTTCTTGAGGGGTTTCTTTTGGCAACAAGTGGTATGACAGATGGCTAAAAATGATTATTGGCATGTAACAATGAGACTTGACTTCAGGAACATTGGACTCTATATGGTTTGCACATCAATATCTCCATTTTTTTTTTATGTGCTCAATCCATTTGCAAATTGATAAAAGGTCTTCAAGAGTCACTCGTGCATGCATTGACCTTCTTCTTCCAAGGACCTGCAAAAACTTAGCATTTGTCTGCAATAAAACATGAGATGATCGAAGAAGAGAGATGATTGGTCTCTCTTCACCTAACACTTGTGAAAAAAACAAGAAGCAATTACTCATAAAACAAATCCAAAGAAAAATGAACAAAGCAAAATCCATTTTATACCTGCGGCAGAGCAATGTCCATCTAGACTCACCAACGGTATTCTGATCATAGCTTCTTCGTTCCTTGTCCAATTTGAGTGATTCCAAAGCCAAATTAAAGTAAATTAATAGTTATAATTTCATTAGAAACAGGTTTTTAAAATTATATGTAATGATGTTCCAAATCACTCAGTAACAGCCTGCATGACAAGGTGTTTTTTCGAATTCTGGACTAGACCAACAGTCACGGTTTTAGGCTTAACTTTTTCGTTTGATAACGGATTGATGTGATTCCAATTGGAGATGAAATTAGATTCATGTAGGTATCTCCATTAGAAACAAGTTTTGAATCCAACAATAATTTATGGGTCAAATAATCCAATGAACAGTCTAGAAAATAGAGTTTCAGGAATGCAGATTTGGGACAGGCAGTCGGTATTTTGGTCATAAAATTTGCGTACGACATCGGAATGGAGTGATTCAAATTGAATTGTAAACTAGAATCATAGGGTAATATACCAATAAAACAGGTTTGCAAAATATGTCCAATAAGGCATCCAAAAATTGACTGTCCCATCTCTGTTCCTAAGCTGCCAGCTTGACATCCTGTTAGTATTTTGGCCATAAAATTTTCGTTTGACACCCAATTGTAAAAATTCAAATTGTTTCGGAAACCAGATTCAAAGGGATACTTGGGATGTAAACAGGTTATAAAAATAAGTTCATTTGGTCTCCCAAAAATGGACTGTCCCGACTATGTTTCAGTAAAAAATTTAAGCCAAAAATGTCACAAAAATCCAATAAATTAAATTTAACCCCCAAAAAGTGATCGAAATAGGTGTGAATGATTTTAATGATGTAAATTTAAATATAACACACATCCATACCAAAAATTTCAAGCATTGAGCCCCTAGATTGACTTACACGGTTTATTGCAGCCACAGCTGCAACTCTTAAAAAATGACATAATGTTTAAATAAAGCATGTGAATTTTTATGGAAAATAAAAACTAAAGACATATCATGATGTGCAACACCCACGTATCTCAAACTCATAAATTTTTACCTGTAGCATAGTCATAGCTGGGTGTTACATCTCCTTGTCACAGCCAATGTTGCAGCTCACTGTTGTAGCTGAGAGTAATCATTCACAGCTGGGTGTTGTAGCTAACAAATTCATGTCAAATTTCAAGCTTGAAGGGTTCCATAATCATGGGCTCATTTTCCTGTGGATTCTTCATTCACTTTCCCTAATTACTGTAATTTTGTTTTCATGATATTTTTATTTTTATTTGTAACAAATAGAGACAAATCAAAATTAGGAAATTGATGACAAAAAGGACTTGAGCATTTTTGTTCAAATAGTCAACAATTCCAAAGCATTCATGAAAACATCTCATACCCATTCCTTATCTTTCTACTTTCTGATCTTCCAGATCGCAACAAGGCGCAGGAAGAGAGCATACTTATTCCAAAATAAAAATAAAAAACAAACAAAAGCATGGTTTTATTCTATTATTCTATCCTACCCTATTCTACTTGGAAATAATAAAAAATTCAAGTGTATGCATATTTTCAATGGAGCCATTTTCGAAAAAGTGACTCAAGTATGCTCATACTCCTAATAGAAAAATATAACTTTATGAATTCTAGGATATGAAAGATTAACTTCCCTTGAAATGATGGTGCCAAGAATTGGTGAAGCATGGAATGATGCTGCAGACCGATGGCAGATTGAAACCAAGCTTCAATATAGTCTTTGTTCCCTTGATTGCTCATGGATGTTACACCATGAAGATCCTTATTAAACTGATCTTCCTCAATGCATAAGAGTTTCGGATCTAATGATGTGAATGACGCTTTTGGTTCCAATGGCTGTTCTCCATCAAATATTACGTGTGTATTGTTGATCTTATCTGCTTGCTTATGAGGGCTAGAAGAAACTCCATCTGCAAAACTTGGAGTTAAAATATGTTCAGGCCTCGTATGGATTTGCTGCAACAACGCACAGCCTTTTTGCAGTGGTGTAGATGAGGTAGAACAAGAGGGAAGTGTAGGAACATTTTGCAGTTTAGCACTGTAAGCATACTGTACTGCTTTATTATGGTTAGGGTGGATGGTGGATTGGACAGGAAATTGTGTTGGATACCAAGGAGTTTGATGAGAAGATAGATGTGGCTGATATAGATGATTCATTTGTGAGGTTGATATTGAAGGACCAACTTGTGTTGCAGCATGAGGAAGAGTGGTCATATGATCATAAGATAGGCCATTCCAACCTTGTGGGTAAGGTAGGTAAGAGTTAAATCGAGGCTGCAACAGCTGCCATGGTGGAAGAGTATTCAATGGCTGAGTATGAGAGTAAGGAAATAGAGGGATAGAATTTTGAACCATAGATGTAGGCCATGGTTGACATGACTGTTGCAACGAGTTGCCTGCAACTCCCAGATCTCTTTGATACGTTTCTTTCATCCTTGGTAAGGAGGGGCAATGATCTGTGGAATGATTCAAGTCACATATACCACAACTTTCAAGACTATCCAAAGGGAAATCCCTTGCTTCTCTTATTTCCTCCTGCTTTTCCTTATCCTACAAAACACCCAATTGTAAATTTAGTGAATCATTGATATCACCATTAGAATTTTCAAATAAATTATTGATTTCAGTTCGTAAGACTCTTGTTTTTGCAGCAGATTTCAAAAATAAAGATAAAAGTTCCTTAGAATTCTTACCAGTCTTGAAGTTTCCTCTTGAATATCTTCTACATAACTCACAAATATCATCATATGATAACTGAAATACATTACCTCTTCCGATCAGATTCAATATTTCCAAACATTCAGCTTGGATTCCCTTGAGTAGAAGTGTTTTTAAGATTTCCTTCCCCAGTTTCCTTTGTTTGGATCTTTGGAGGTTATATTGAAATCGTTCTATGTATTCCTCTAGACTCTCTTCTTCTCCTTGTATCATTTCGAAGATGTCTTCATTGACCCTGCAATAATCTTGGTACCTTTTCAAGAACACATGTTTCATATCTTCCCAAGTTTGTATACAATTCCCACCGAGGCTCATGAACAATTGGAGGGTTGTTCCTTTTAAAGTAAGGGGAAACACATTCAACTTTTGATCATTAGCACAATAACTATATCCTCTACAAAGTACTTCAAATTGAAATAAAAATACATCAGGGTCTTTGTTTTCCAAACCGTGAAAATTTGGTAGAACATGTGGGGGAATTCTTTTCGTTGGTGCAACTCGTCTCGAATCTCTGATGGGAAATTCAAAGGTAACAAGTTCTGCATCTTTCTTACCTGCCATCTCTTCATTAGATTCTTCATGTGCTATCTTGAGGCTCCTCCTTCGAATGTTCCTGTCAGCTTGTTAGTAGAATGGGTGGTGCTTACAACACCACTAAGGGGAATGATAAGATTTATGCTGCAAAGATTGAAAATGAAATAAAACTGAATGTAAAGACAGAAAATTAACACTCAAATAAATTCAATAAACTGAAATGTAATCATGCAACCTACATGCCCTATTTTAACAATGCATCTGCAAAACAATGTGAGATGTACTATTGCACAATTGATAACTTCCCCGGCAACGGTGCCAAAATGTCGGGCTCACTATATGTCAGTTAATTAAAACTTAACATGCAAAGTGCTAAACATAAATTATCAACCCGAGGGAGTCTTTTATTTCAAAGCTATCATGCAAAATATATGCGATTACAATTTCTACCTCACATTGTTATATATTGGTATGCAATCGAAACTATTTGTAAACTAGGTCACACTTGCTTGAAAATAAATCAAACATAATTCTATTCATAAAATCACACTGTAAATCTAATCACACTTCAACAAAATAATTGATCATGAAACGAGATCTAATTGCGTACATCTAAAAGAATTGTTATGTTGGCCAACGATCTACCAAATGAATTATCAACACAATAATTATGACAGATCTGATGAATGAAAGCACACAACTATGATGAACTTAATGAATGAAAGCATAAACAAAATAATAAGCAAATCTAAACAATAACACACTTACAATTAACACTACCAGCATCTGCTCAGGGAAGAGGGCCCTTCCTCCACTGAGCAGATCTGGATCTCCACAATGAAAGTCTACAACTCCAAAATTAAGAAACTGCCAGCATGTATTATCATAATGGAAGAATTACAATAGATCTGGATCAAATCCTACATCATAACATTGTGTTCTCTCCTATCTTACATCTCCTATCATCCATCTCCTATCCTGCCTAATCTATCATGCTTAATCTCTATGAATCTATCCTGTCTTCTCAATAAGATTGATTACATATTTATACATAAAATTAGCTCATGGAAATGAATAACTGAACCCCCAACTTGTGATCTACAACAGCTGGAATATGGCAACTTTGGAACCGGCCGTAACACCAAATCTGAAAAATGCCCTCTCAAAGAACCACTTGCATATCGCAAACTGTAGCTTTGTTTGGATATTTCCTATCGATTCAGGTAAATGAGGATGTTACACACAAAACCCATGTCTCGGATTTTTGAGATGTGTTTCCATCTGCCAGAAAATCAAGACATGAATCAAGGTGTTCTTATGTGGCATGTGTTTTTGGTTAAGGCTGTAACAGCTGGCTATGAGCATCCTGTACGTGGAAAATCACTCCATAAACCATCATTAGTAAAATTATACAAAATAATCTTTAAATCATCAAAAATAAAGGAAAATAATCACTATTAACCACTTAAAACATCAATGGAAGTAGCAGGCTGCTCAACGCACAACTACAACAAATGGATGAAAAATGGAATGATAAATGAGAAATAATGGTAAGAAAATGGATGAAAGGTATGTCGGTAAGTGATGGAAAAATGGACAATTCCAGGGCCCAACAAAATTTGTGCAGGAAAAAGCAAACCATATGTCTTCTCAAGTCAAATATTTTAAGACGACTTTTCAAAAATTATTTGATGATGGTCTCCCTTCTTTTTGGGATGACGAAGGACGACTATTTTCTCAGGAACAATATCATAACCTGTTGGTACATAATCGTATGTATCATTCTAAGTTTGAGGATGTAGTCAAAGGATTAACTGGAAAAGTCATTGTTGAAAAGTTAACAGAAGATTTTGAATTGTTGGACCAGTTTTTAGTTACTAAAAAAGGATTACCATCTGTGTCTTATGAATCCTATGTGTATTTAGAGGTGTCAATAAGAGAAATGACGGAGTACGACATTCCAAATTTCGAACAGTGGAAAATTGTGGAGAAATTTGGGAAAACCAAATACAGATTACATTCATAAGGATAGGTGTTGCACTCTCAAGAAGTTGTTTGTTCGTGGTACCTTGCAGTTATGGATTTTCTATAATCAAGCAAAATTGTTATTTCAAACAAAATCATGTAATTATTATTCCTATTTATTAGGGAAATAGTTATAAGAACTTATGATTAGCATTTAGTTGGTTTTCAACATACTTGGAAGAAACTATTGTGTATATATTTGAATTTTGCTGATGTATTAGGGGTTGGAACCCGTAAGATTGGACTTATGTTTTGTGAGAACCTTTTTGAATAAAATTACAGAGTTGAATGTTGGTTTATCTTCAAAGATTCATGTATTGTTTATGTTACAGAGGCTGTACTTTCTTCCCTTGTGAATGTTTTCTAAGTGTTTACCTTCCATTCTATTTTCTTTCATGTCTGAACTTAGTGTGTAAAAGTTTCAGATTTCATACATGTTATGCTCTAGCTATTTTTTCAGATATCCACAAATATTTCTTCTAAAGTTGATATGGAATTCATCCTGTGATGCTCTATATTAATGGACTGTTCATGTTTCTTTCCTATCGCTCAATACTCAATGAATGACGGTAACTAAATACATATCTTGCCTTTGTTGAAGTTCTAATTAGGCAGCTTTGTATTATCTTCATCTATTTTGACTCTATAGCCCAATGGTGATATGTTTCATTTCAACCATCTACATAGCTTAAAACTATTGATTCATATATCTGGCCTTGTTAAATTTGTATTCGAGAGATCCTTGTCTAGAATGAAAATCCAGTTTCTTTCTAAAAATGTTTTTGTTGTTACCTTGAGATTGCCTTCCACAACCTTAGGTATATTTTGAGTGATAACACTGTAGATTCGATTTATGAATTTATTTGGCTAATGGGAAAAGATGTTATTTAACCTTGGTTCTTGGTAGAAATAAATAGAGACCCTGAGAGGTCATTTTTGTGTTTTATTTTAACTTTAATACTTTGAATTGATGATTATTCTTAAGTATTAAATAATATGTTTATAGTATTGCTTCATTTCGAATACGGTTATGTTTATTGTTCTTTAGTTAACTGTATTTTATATTTATGTTTTGTTTATAGCTTAACCTGAATCAGTTATTTTATTCCTAAGTAGAGTTCTACTAGCAATATGGAATCTTCCAGTAGAGTTCATAGGTAAATAAACATATAGGCACTATTAGAGTAATTTCTATTTTTTTTAGGAAAACAAAGTTTAAGCTATGAAGAAATGTAGAACTAAGTATAAAAGGAATAAGCCTTAAATAATTCATAAACATGAATTAATTTACAGACATAGGATTTATAAATAAAATGTAAACCCTTAAAGGCTTTGACAGGGAAAACAATTGTAAACATAGGGTTAGAGATATACATAACACTTAAATATTCTAACCAGAAATTATACTAGATAATGAAAATAGGAAATCAAGAACCTCATACCTGAAAGGTGAAGCTATTCCAATGGCTGAAACCTGCACATTGAAATACTCAGCATTAACAATTCACACGAAGATATAACCTCTATATAGATGACCGAATCACTTGGAAACTACCACGTTCCACCCAACCATGACCCAGAACCGTTATTGGTTTTAATCGAGATCCTCCTGAGATGGTTCCAACATGCCAGTAGCTTAGAGCTCTTAAGGTAAGGCTTCCCTAACTGGGATATGAAGTCTGAATCAGTTCTCATTTTTCCTCTTAGGAAAATGTTCTCCAAGAACTCTCTTGAGAATAATTAGGCAAAATAATGACTCCAAAAAGATGGAATAGATCCCCAAGCCTCTCTTTGTCTTGGGAATTTATAGACAGACTTTTCATTCAAAGGGGCAGTTAAATCAAGAATCATTTGATTTCTTGATTTTACCCTTTTATTTAATTTAGGTACTTTTAATATTTAACTTAGGAAATTTTAACTAGTTCCTAATTGGACTTTTGTAAGTATTATAATATTTAATTTAATTTTAGTAATAATGACTAATAGATGGAGCTTTTCCTTCTTTCTTACATTATTAATATTATTTCTATGCTTACTCTTTATACATACCATGTATAAAATATATAATAATAATATATTATTTGTTAAAATTTGTCTTTAGGTATCATATGTTATGATCCCTAAACTTATGACATTTTCTTCATTAAGGGCATCAAGTAGGTGGTTAAGTCTACTAAGCTAGGCAACTCTAAACATCCTTGCATGTTGGATTCCCTCATATTAACATGGTAGTTCTTCAGTACTTGATGAGATACAGAAACTTGAAATTTCATTTAATCACTTATAAATAGGTCAGATGAGATCAATATTTTTCTCGAGTCATTTTCACTCAACATATTTAATTCTTTTCAGTAACTCCTAGCACTTATCCAGAGCCCATACTCAACGCTAAAAACAAGGAATTACAAACTTAGTGCAATTCCAAATCTCCTCGCTCAACACTAATGCTAGGATGTACTTTTAGGATACACATAGGGATACAATGGCCAAGGATCCGGTGTTCCAAAGCTTAAACTCAACATCAACATGGAAGGCTCCAGGGCTTATGCCCAACATTTCCAATTTATCTTTCATGTGTTCTAGAGCTTCAAGGTCAACACAAATGTCTCAAAACTCATGTGCTCCAAGGCTTCTCGCTCAAGAAAAAACATCAATTACCCATGTGCTCTAGAGCTCTTCACTCAACACAAAACATCTAATCAACCATGTGCTTGAGGGTCCACGCCCAACACAAGCAAACATATATATATTATCTACAATTGGCTTACGCCCAATATATCAAACAAATCATCATGTTCATATGCAGTGTGTTATTTGACCCATTATTTAAAAATAAAACATCAATGTAACATCATAATCAATGGGGCTCATACCCTTAAGTATTAGGTCCAAAATTCGGGATATTACATCCCTCCCCTCCTGGAACAACACTGCCCCTAGTGTTCTAGGGACTCACAATGAAATCATGAAATAAGGCGGGGTAATCCTTTCTCAGGGTGGCTTCTTTATCCCAAGTAGCCTCATCAACTTCGAAGTGCTTCCATTTCACTTTCAACTGGACTATGGTGTGCTTCTTGGGCTGCACCTCTATCTTGTCCAATATATGAAGAGGTTCAAGGGAAAACTCCCCTTCATGTTCCACCTGTAATAAGGACTAATCAATCACATGTTTAGTATCATAAACATATTTCTTTAATAAAGATGCATGGAAAACATTATAAACTCTTATGTGAGCAGGTAACACTAGTTCATATGCCACTGGCCCTTTCTTGGACAGTATCTCAAATGGTCCACAAAATCTAGGTGCTAACTTACCACACCTACCCAAACTCAACGAGATTAGTTTTTTCTTTACTTTCAAGTAGACACGACAACCTATTTGGTAGTCTTTCTCTTTTCTTTCCTTATCCACATAGATTTTTTGGCGGTCTTGTGCTTCTTTAAGGTTCACCTGGACCTTGGTAACCAATTGTTCCAATTCATTTAACAAGTCAGGCCCTAACATGAGTCGATCCATCGGGATATCCCAAGTAACTGGTGTTCTACACTTCCATCCTTAGAGTACCTCAAAGGGACTCATCTTAGCGGAAGTCTAGTATCCTTTATTATACACAAACTATGCAAGATGTAGGTAATCTTCCCACTTAGTGGGGTTGTTCATGACATACATCCTGAGCATGTCCTTGACAATCTAGTTTACCCTTTCTGTCTGCCCATCTATCTACTGGCGATAAGTAGTACGAAAGTTCAACTATGTCTCTAATATAGAGAATAAAGATCTCCAACAGCTTCCAGTAAACTTAGTATCTCGATTCAACATGATTGCCTTGGGTATCCCATGCAATCTAAATATCTCCTTCAAGAATATATCGGCAATGTGTACTTCCTTGTAGGTTGACTTCACTGGAATGAAGTGTGTTGCTTTTGATAATTTTTCAACTACTACAAAGATAGAATCATTTTGTTTCTTACTCTTAGGTAGACTGGTGATAAAATCCATACTAATGACCTCCCACTTACATTCTGGAATAGGTAATGGCTGTAGCAATATCGAAGGATGTTGGTGCTTAGCTTTGACCAGCTGAAATTCCTGACATTTCACAATAAACAACGCAATGTCAACCTTTAAGGCCAGAAAAAGTGTTTCTTAACGACGGATATCATCTTTTGATATCCTACATGCCTCGAGTAGGGTGTCCAATGAAATTCCATGAGGATGTTGGGCCGAATGTCCCCTCCTTCTAGAACATAAAATCTCTCTTTGGACCATAGCAGTCCCATTTCGTCTAGCTTGTACTCTTTTTTTTGTTGAAACAGCCTGTCCTCTTAGACTTTCTTGAGGATTTCTACATAGAAGGGGTCAACTTTGTTGGCCTCTCTAATCCTCTCGTGTAAATTGAATTCAGTTTGACTTAAATTCACCTCATATATCATATGATTTCGTCGGCTCAAAGCATCAGCAATCCTGTTCTCTTTTCCCTTAATATGCTTTAGCTCGAAATGGTACTCACTAAGGAAAGCCAAGCATCTGGCTTGCCTAGCATTTAGATGTAGTTCCTCGAATAAAAGGCTTCAAAATCATATTATCCGTCTTCAGAAGGAATTTCCTTCCCATGAGGTAGTGCCTCCACATCTTCAAGGCATGGATGATGGCTTCCAACTCAAGATCGTGCATCGGGTAGTTCTACTCATGTTCTTTTAACTTGCGCGATTCATAACAGATTGTGTAATCGTTTTGAAAGAGGACTCCTCTAAGTCCTTTTTTGCTTGCATCTATGCAAACCAAAAAATCCCCATCGGGATATCAATTTGTAGTATTGGTGCGGTTGTCAAAAGCTGCTCAAGATTTTGAAAACTTTCCTCACACTTGGTCATCCATAAGAACTTATTTGCCTTCTTTCGCAAAGCGGTAATGGAACAAGATATTCTCGAGAAGTTCTCAATGAACTTTCGATAATATCCATCTAATCCCAAAGAGGACCTAATGTCAGTTACACTAGTAGGGGTAGGCCAATATTCTATGCCTCTAATATTTTTCGGGTCCACAACTATCCCTCTCTTGGAGATAATATGACCCAAGTACTATACTGTGGTTTGTAAAAATCACATTTACTAAACTTGGCATAAAGCTGGTGTCATCGTAACACCCGTAGTACTATGTAAAAGTGTTCCTCGTGTTCCTTTTTACTCTTAGAGTAAACTAGGATGTCGTCTATAAATACTAGAACAAATTTATCCAGATATTTACTGAATATATTGTTCATCATACACATAAATTTCGTGGGTGCATTGGTCAATCCGAACAGCATTACTCCAAACTTGTAGTAACCATATGTTGTACGAAAGGCGGCTTTGTGAATATCCTCATTGTGAATCCGTACTTGATGGTACTCAGATCGCAGGTCGATCCTTGAAAATATCTTGGATACTCCTACTTTATCAAACAGGTCATTGATCCTAGAGAGTGGGTATCAGTGCTTGATAGTCATATTATTAAGCTGGAGGTAATCTATGCACATCCGCATCGTACCATCCTTTTTCTTTACGAAGAGTATTGGTGCTCCCCAAGGGGTCACACTTGATCAGATATATCCTTTCTCTATCAACTCCTGCAACTACAGTTTGAGTTCCACCAACTCTGGTGCACTCATGTGGTAAGGGGCTTTTGAAGCCGGAACTGAACCTAGTGTCAGTTCTATGGAAAATTCTAGGTCTCACTTCAGAGGTAATCCTCAGATTTACTCAGGGAATACGTCCTTAAATTCTACAAGAACTGGGAAGTCTTCTATGTGTTGTTCTCTCTCATCTTTAATGTCTTGGATATTTACTGCAGATAGCTTGTCGCCTTTTCTAATGCACTTATTTGCTTGTACAAAAAATATGTACCTTACATAAACTTTCTTTGGTATGCCTTGAATCTTCACTTGATTCCCTTGGCTATCTATACACCATATCGACTTGTGTAAGCAATCGATATTGACATGGTGTTGTTCCAACCAGTCCATGCCGATAAGTATATCATATGATCCTAAAGGTAGGATGTTCAGGTTTACTTTCGTAGGAAAACCATTCAGGTTTACCTCACAATTTTTAACTATTTCCAAAACTTTTCGTTTCGTAGCTATGGCTAATTGTACTAGCCAAGTTTTGTCATGTCTAACTTTTCCTAGTTTACATACATCAAAAATTTTAGGCGATACATAGCTCCAACAAGCACCAGGGTCAATCAGTATTGAAATAGAAGTGTTCAAGATCTTACCTTCCATCTCAACCATGGTAGCCTGATGGTCTGCCTGTCAACCATCCAAGGCTACATAAATCCACGGTATTCCCGCTATGTCCTCCACCGTTAGTTCTTCTTGTAATTTGTGCAATACCTCATTGGTCTTTTTCTTACAATCTCGGGCATAATGAGGCCCTTGGCATTTCCAGCATTTAATCTGCAGCGGGGAAACATTGGCTCCCCCAGTTGTTTCTGCCTTGTTAGCATGATGTAGGAGCATTCAACTCGAGGTTCATTGATAGATGAATCAGCTTAGCATGTAACTCAAGGTTCATTGACTAATGAATCAACTTTCCTTGTAATCAAATTCTAGATGGATAGGGTTCGATGACAAGTAGATAGAGTTAGTTTTAAAAATTTTAATAAGTGGCAATTTTTCCTTTGTTCTCCTTGATCCCTCCGTGGATTTATCAAGGATTGATCTTCATCGATAGGGTTTTCTTTTATTGGGTCCTCAGGTCCAACTTAGTCGGATCTGATAGGTTTTCTGAGTGTTATAAATTGATTTGAGTGTAATAGATAGATATAGAGAGGAGTGGATGAGTGTACGAGAGTGAAAGGGCAGAAGAAAAGAGTGTGCACAGAAGGAGTGGATAAGTGAATTCTCTATATTTACAATTCCGATAAAATTGAATAAAGAACAGAGGAATACCTTCCATGTGTGTTTGATGGATTCCCAGTTTTATATAAATTTGTATATCTATGAATTCATTCGTGTTCACTCCATATAAAATTATGTGTATAAATTCTTACATTTTGAATTGCAGAGTAATTGATCCTTTCGGTGATCAATTCGACATGTTGCAAAGATAGATCCCAGAGAAGATCGAATGGAGAAGAAGGATCATGACAGAAATCAACGGCTAAAATCTGTTTTGCATCTGTAAACAGATCCCTCATTGAGAATTAACATGCAAGAATCAACAGTGCAGAAGAATTCGAAATTGCGGAAACATCGAAATTGCAGGAACTCGGTTTTGATAAGTCAAGTCCCACAACCCACAACCCACATGTGGAATGGACCGTTGCGGCCGCAATTAGTTGTGGAAACTCAATATTAAAAATTGTAATCCCACATCCCACAACCCGCAAGCTGCGGAAAAAGGTATTGTGGAAAAGGAGTTGCGGAAAAGGTTGTTGCAAAAAGGGAGTTGCGGGGAACGTCTTGTGGAAAGACGAATTGCGGAGAACCAAATTTAAAGGTTAGAAAGAAGATTTCGATCACAAATTCAGCGTGTAAATCGAAGTCTTGGATCAAGTTGGTCCTTGTGACGATCAGTTTTAGTATCAGAGCAAAACAAAGATTCTGCGTAGTGATTCAATTGATCAGTATTGTAAAGAAAGATGTCGCCGATAAGGGGACGTGCACATGGATTTCCTGTAGAACGTGGTCGAGGAAGACAACATGCAGAAACAGAAATGGAAAGAAACATGAGAAGAATGGAAGAAAGGTTAGAAGCTATGGAAATAAAGAACCATTCAAACAATTCATATGATAGTGATGAAGAAGCTGAATCCGAATCCTCTGAGGAATAAGAAGAAGATCCTAAAGAATTCAAAATCTTGAAGATATTGATGAAAACCAATGGCAGACCAAGAATAGAAGTACCTATGTATTTAGATAACTTAAATGTTGAATAACTTATGGATTGGATTGATGCTCTGAGTAAATACTTTGATTTTGAAGAGGCAAAAGAAAAGAAGAAAGTAAGATATGAAGCTACCAGATTGAAGGGACATGCAACTATCTGGTGGGATGAGCTCCAGATCCATCGAGAAATAAGAGGTAAGAAAAAAATTAACTCTTGGGTTAAGATGTTGCATAGTATTAAAAGTCAATTTATGCCTAAGGACTATCAGATAATTATTCTTAGACAATTATAGAACCTTAGACAGAAGGCTATGTCAATAAAAGAATATACATAAGATTTTTTCAGACTGAATATAGATTTTTTCAGACTGAATATTAGATCTGGACACACAGAGGGAGGTGTAGAAAGATTAGCTAGGTATATAAATCGATTGAGATATGATATACAGGATGAACTCGGTCTATTAAATTTGAAAACTGTAGAAGATGCATATCAGGTATCTTTAAAGGTAGAAGTCAAATTGCTAAGAATGAAAAACCAAAGGAACAAAGGAAAGAACATGGAAAGAGGCAGGGGTGTTCCAAACAAAGGAGGTAGAACTTCCAAAGATGAAATTGGAATTTCTAGCAGTAGCAGTCAATCATTCCGGACAGGAGGATTCAGAGGAGGTAGAGGAAGAGGTAGAAATAGAGAAGTAAGATGTTATACTTGTGGAGAGGTTGGACATATGTCTTGGGATTGTCCAAGAAATAAATCTACATGTCAGAGAAATGTGAATGTTGTAGAGGAATAGGAAGAACCAAAAGAAGAAACAAAGGTGGTTAATCCTTCAGATGACAGAGAGGCTCTTATGTTGAAGAGATTCTTGGTGAAGACAGAGAAATAGGTACATGAACCAGCTCAAAGGAAAAGTCTGTTCAGAACAAGGTGTAAGTCACAAGTTAAGTGTTGTGAAAGGGTTATTGATAGTGGTAGTACTGATAATTTGGTTTCTGTAGAGATGGTAGAGAAGCTGGGATTTAAGAGGATGAAGCATCCCACTAATTACAAAGTGTCCTGGTTAGAGAAAGGACATTAGCTCTTGGTGAATGAGCAGTGTAATGTGGAGTTCCATATTGGTACTTACAACGATGAAATATTGTGTGACATAATGCCTATGGATGTGTGCCATATACTCTTAGGGAGACCATGGCAATATGACAGGAAAGCGGTTCATGATGGGAGGAAGAATACTTATTCTCTAGAGAAAGATGGGAAGAGACATACTTTGTCACCCTTGGAAGATGAAGAAGTTCAAGGAAGTTCAGGATCAAGCATTATGTTGATGTCTAGAAAAGAACTATTACAATAAGTTTAGAAAGAAAAGGACCTACATTTTTCTCTTATTGGTAAGCCGAAGGTAATTTTAACTTCTACAAATTTGGATGATTTCTCGGATGAAGTTAAAACTTTGTTTGATGAATATGCTGACATTATTTTGGATGAATTTCCAAATGAATTACCTCCTGTAAGAAGTATTAGTCATCGCATTGACTTAATACCTGGTGCAAGTTTACCTAAAAAAGAATATTACAGGTTAACCCCTCTAGAAAATGAAGAAATCAAATAGCAAGTACAGGAGCTGTTGGAGAAGGGATTAGTGAAGGAGAGTTTGAGTCCTTGTGTCATACCTATTATGCTAAGTAGAAAGAAAGATGGTGGATGGAGAATGTGTACTAATTCCAAGGCAATCAACAAGATCACTATCAGGTATAGATTTCCTTTACCCAGAATTGATGATCTAATGGACTATTTAAGTGGTTCAAAATATTTTTCCAAAATAGATTTGAAGAGTGGATATCATTAGATTAGAATAAGGGAAGGGGATGAATGGAAAACAGAATGTAAAACTACTGACTGTCTATATGAGTGGTTAGTGATTCCATTTGGGCTTGCAAATGCACCCAGTACTTTCACGAGATTGCTGAAGGAGGTTCTGAAGGAGTTTACTAGAAAATTTGAGATAGTATATCTAGATGATATTTCGATTTTCAGTCAGAACAAAGAAGAGAATTTAAGGCACCTTAAGTTGGTGTTGAGGACTTTGCGGAAGGAGAAGCTACTGATAAATTTGAAGAAGTGTAGCTTCCTGAAAAAAGAATTGATCTACTTTGGGTTCGTGGTTTCAAAAGGACTCAAAATGGATCCTGATAAAGTGCAAGCAATTTTAAATTGGCCACTTCCAAGGAATGCTTATGAGGTGAGAATTTTTCATGGACTTGCTAGTTTCTATAGGAAGTTCATAAATAATTTTAGTCAAATTTGTGCACCTTTGATAGATACTTTCAGAGGAAGTAAACAACCTTTCAAATGGATACAAGCAACTGATAGAAATTTTAAACTGTTGAAGAAGAAAATAACTGAGAAGCCTATTTTGGCTTTGCCCAGTTTTGATAAAGTGTTTCAAGTGGAGACAGATGCCAGTGGAACAACAATGGGAGTAGTTCTAAGTCAAGAGGAGAGGCCAGTAGCATATTTCAGTGAAAATTTGAATGGAGCTAAACAAAAGTACTCTTCGTATGATGAATAATTATATGTTTTTGTGCAAGCTCTTAAAAAGTGGATACATTATTTAATGCCTAGGGAATTCTTTTTGTATTCTGACAATCATGCTTTGCAGTTCATCAACAGCCAACCTAAATTAAATTAGAGGCATACTAAATGGGTAGAGTTTTTGCAAAACTTTACCTTCGTTATCAAACATACAAGTGGTAATTCTAATAAAGTTGTTGATGCTTTGAGCAAGGTAAGTTTGGTAATGCAGGAAGTTAAGGTCGGTACTTTGGGACTTGAAAATTTGATTAATATGTATAAAGAGGATGTGGATTTCAAGGATATTTATGTTTCCTGTGAAAATTTGGTTACCCATAACAGAAGCCAGTGGTTAGATTATATGTTACAAGAAGGATTTTTGTTCAAAGACCGTAAGTTGTGTATTCCAAGATGTTCAATGAGGGGAAATTGAATTCAAGAAAAACATAGTGGGGGCCTCTCACGACATTTTGGGCAAGATAAGATTTTTTCTCTCATGAGTAATTTTATTTTTGGCCAAAGATGCAGCATGATGTGAAGAAATTTGTTGAAAGATGAAGATTCTGTCAACATGCAAAAGGGAGAAGTCAGAACATAGGATTGTATCAACCATTACCTATTCCAGCTAGGCCTTGGGATTCAATAAGCATGGATTTTATTTTAGGTTTATCTAGAACTCAGAGAGGTCATGATTCAATTTATGTTGTAGTGGATATATTTTAAAAATGGCTCATTTCATTGCATGCAAAAAGAAAAGTCATGCAACAAAAATTGCTAATCTATTATTTTCATAAATTGTAAAGTTGCATGGTTTTCCTTTGAGTATTGTGTCTAACAGAGATACCAAATTTGTTGGTCATTTTTGGAAAACTCTATGGAGTAAATCGGGGACTAATATCAGTTTTAGTTCTGCTTATAACCCTGATACTAATGGATGAACTAAAGTGGTAAATAAGAGCTTGGGAAATATACTGATAATTCTGGTGTATGAACATCCCAAACAGTGGGACTCGGCTTTAGCTCAGAATGAGTTCGCATACAATGATTCACCCAATAGAAGTATAGGTATGAGTTCTTTTCAAATTGTCTGTGGGATGCATCTGAGAGGGGTATATGAACTTAGAGATTTGGGAAAACAGAAAAAGAAAAGTGTAGAGGGTGAAGAATTTGCAGTTAGTATGCATGGGATACAAGAAACCATCAAGAAGAGATTATAGGAAAGTGCAGAGAAGTATAAACAGAGGGAAGACCTAAAGAGGAGAGAAGTGAATTTTCAGATTGGAAATTTAGTAATGGCCTATCTTAAAAAGGGGAAAGGTTCCCTAAAGGAATTTATAATAAGTTGAATCTTAAAAATATTGGACCTTGTAAAGTTTTAAGGAAGTTTTCTGCAAATGCTTATGAAATTGAACTTCCTTCTGACCTTCAGATTTCACCAATTTTTAATGTTTCATATTTATATCCTTTTAGAGATGCAGGTATCCAACCAGATGGTGTAACTTCAAATAGAGATGATCCAGCTATAGATTGGCAAGGACGAAATCCACAAAAAGAACAACCTCAGATTGAAACCATCATTAACAAAAGAATCTTAAGGAAGATAAGGAACAAAACATTCTTTCAATACCTGGTCAAATGGAGAAGTCAACCTACTGAAGATGCAACCTGGATGAAAGAGCAAGAAATTTCCAAGTACAATGTACTGCCTAGAGACTTAATGAAAAAATCTTTTCTTCCCCAGGAGTATGTTGCAGGAGCATCCAGCTCAAGGTTCATTGACTGATGAATCAGCTTAGCATGTAACTCAAGGTTCATTGACTCATGAATAAGCTTGCCTTGTAATCAAATTCTTTATGGATAGGGTTCTATGACAAGTAGATAGAGTTAGTTTTAAATTGGTAATAAGTGGCAATTTTGCCTTTGTTCTCCTTGATCGCTATGTGGATTTCTCAAGGATTGATCTTCGTCGATAAGGTTTTATTTTACTAGGTCCTCACGTCCAGCTTAGTCGGATCTGACAGGTTTTCAGAGTGTTATAAATTGATCTGAGTGTAATAGATAGATATAGAGAGGAGTGAATGAGTGTATGAGAGTGAAAGGGCAGAAGAAAAGAGTGTGCACATAAGGAGTGGATAAGTGAATTCTTTGTATTTATAATTCCGATCAAATTGAATAAAGAACAGAGGATTGCCTTCCAGGTTTGTTTGATGGATGGCCAGTTTTATATAAATTTGTAGATCTATGAATTCATTCATGTTCACTCCATATAGAATTTTGTGTATAAATTCTTAGCTTTTGAATTACAAAGTAATTGATCCTTTCAATGATCAATCCGGCATGCTGCAAAGATAGATCCCAGAGAAGATCGAACGGAAAAGAAGGATCATGATAGAAATCAATGGCTAAAATTTGTTTTGCATCTGGAAACAGATCGACGATCGAGAATTAACCTGCAAGAATAAACGGTGCAGAAGAATTCAAAATTGCGGGAACCTAGTTTCAATAAGTCAAGTCCCGCAACCCACATGCGAAACATATCGTTGCGGGCACAATTAGTTGCAGAAACTCAATATTAAAATTTGTAATCCCACAACCCACAAGTTGCGGAAAAAGGTATTGCGAAAAAAAGGTATTGCGGAAAAGGGTGTTGCAAAAAGGGAGTTGCGGGGAACGTCTTGCAGAAAGATGAATTGCGGAGAACCTAAGTTAAAGGATGGAAAGAAGATTTTGATCAGGAATTCATCCTATAAATCGAAGTCTTGGATCAAGTTGGTCCTTGTGGCCATCATAGCATTTGGATTTGGTACATATAGAATTTTTACCTGATTTGTTGAAGTTCTTGTTGGCTGGAAAACTGTTGTTCTGTTTTCTGTATGGTGGTGGGTTAAAACCCGATTTGTGGTTGTGAGAGAAGTTATTAGACATGTCTCTATTTTGGTTTATGTTCTCTTGCCTTAGCTTCCCATGCTCATAGAAAAGCCTAGCTTTGTGCAATGTGGTGTCCAAAGTTTTAGGCATGTCAAAATCAATCCTTTCCTGAAAGTTGGAAGGAAGACATCCTAAAAACTATTGGATTTTTAGCTTCTCGTCCTTGATGTATGGCACATAATGTAACAGATCTAAAAATCTATTAATAAAAGCATTCATAGTCATGGATCCCATATGTTACCCATGAAACTCTTTCACTTTTCTCTCGAAGAATCTTCTCAACATATATTTTTCTCGAAAAATCTTGTGGAAATTACTCCATCTTATTTGTCTTACCTCATCTTTCTTGGTATGCTTCAAGTCTCTCCACCATCTTGTTGCTTTTCCATTTAAATTATAGATGGCGAAATGAGCCTTCATTTCGCTAGAGTAGTTATGAACTCGGAAATACTTGCTCATACCCAACAACCATTCTTCAGCTTTCTCTCCCGTGTTCACCTCTCCTTCGTAGGTTGGGTCTCTTATTTTTCTGAACTCCCCCTAGAGATTTTCATCATTTCTTTGTTTCTTTCTGCATGGAGAAAGAGAGTCATCACTGGAAGGACTGTGATAATCTCCTTCTGAAGGTTCAGAGGTATGTTCCTCTTTTCCTTCTTCTCTTGGGTTGCTAGCCCATTTATGATAAGGTTCCTTCTTGAACCTATTTGTAAAATGAGTGGGTTTCCACTGGGAGCTTCCTCCCGTCATGTTTCACAACAATGCTTAATTAATTGCTCATTATTCCTTTCTTTCATTCATATTATAATCTCTCAAACTTTGAAAGTATGCTTGAATACTTTGTATGGATTTCATTATATCAGAATTTAGTTCCACCACCAGTTCTGCTTCCTGGGTGGGGGTATTCAACTTCCTTTGTCGGTTGTTATCTTCTTCAGTGTTCATGATCTGGACTATTTTTTTTGAATCCTGCAATTGCAAATTTTTAATAACAGGAAAAATTTATGTTATTCAACAAAATTTAAAACATACTTTATTTTCCTTGCAACGAATGTTTGGTATGCCCATTTGGTCTCTTAGTGTTGAAACTGGGCTCTGAAACCACTTGTAATGTCCCCAAAAATTGAAAATAAAACTAAAAATATTTCTAGGAGAGTCAAAACTACCTATGCTGGACACACGCTGGACATTATTTGAAACTTGTGCGGAGTGTCGTACTTTGTCTACTATACTAAAATGCCGTAAGTTGTTCTTACGTTCTACTTTAATATTTCTTGATACGGTTATTTAATGTATACTTATGTTTTCGTGATGTTGTTTACTATCTTGATCTATGCTTACGAATTTACATGTATGTAAGTTAATTCAATTACATACTCCTTGATTATAATGTTTGATTATTTGTTGTGTAAACAATTCAAACTTAACTTTGTTATTGGAAAAAGGGGTGCAGTGGCAAGACCAGTTTCCCTTCTAACCACCTGAGAGGTAATTGTTTTCTACTTGTCGCATTGGGCTTACTTAGTTCTTACAAACTAATGCATTTTTTTCCATTTTGCATGTAGGTGCACTTGGCGACAGAAACTGCTTATAAAAGTTGAACAGGCCATGTTGTCTGTTTCGTCACTAGCACTCAGTTTTACAGATCTGTCCTAGTGAAAATATGATGGTTGTTTAGATGATATTGATACCAGGATGGATGGTTTACTAGCCTGTGTTGTATGGTTATTATTATTATTCTTACGGACTCTACGATAGTGACTCGGTCACTACTACACTTATCATTTATGTGGCACATACTCACTATGGTATAAGAGCTTTATAACAGGGTTCATGCTTTAACATAGTCTTGGTGTATGGTTTTAACAGTTGGTATAAGTTTGTAAAAACCTTGGCCTATAGTCTTCCATGGCATATTTCATATGCCATAGACTTATGGCTTAAACCCTATGTAATTCGATGCATACTTGGGGTTTTGTAATGCACGTTGTTTTTGGGTAAAAGGTTGGCATCAGCTATATAATATGGGTTTGCCAAACTTTAATGGAGGCCAGGGTGGCGACTTAAATGTACTTTGGGAAATGTGGAATACAAGCTTAGGGCTTAGGCTCTTACATTGGTTTGGTCATTTGCATCATAGCTGTGTGAGCTCTTCTTTTGTGTTGTGTTGTGATGTGGAACTTCGATGGTTTGGTCGTGATGACAGGTACGTGACCATCTCTAGTTTAGCATATTTGTTTATCTGTTCATTTTGGTTATTAAGTGCACTCCTCATCGTTCCCTTTGATCTATGTTGCAGGTTGGAGGGTGCAACGAAAATCATGGGTCATGGTTCGTGGGTAGCTCTGAGGAAAAACCATACCCATTCGGGTAAGCCTGTTGTAAAAAAATTTCAACTTGTTCCCTCATTTGCTTAGTTATTACGACAGAGTTAATACTCGTCGTGGGTTTGAAATGATTAGCTCTGGTTTCTAATCATTGCATTTTGGGAATGGGTATGTTTGTAATCTTAAATAGTAAAGCATTGTGATGCGTTAAGACTTGGGGTTTTGCTTGTGGGGGTTTAGTGCCTTCGGGCCATAACTTTAATGTATTTGGATTTTGTTAAAGGGAACTCTGTGTGGCAAATGTGACTAGGTGATTCTCGACATGATCTGTAAATAAGTTTATATTATGGTAATGGCGGCAACACCATTGCTTGCAATGATGCAACGCCGAGGTGAAAAGACTGTGCGAATATTTAATGGTTTTGATAATTATTATGTTTATATATACAAACAGTATTTGCATACTGCGTTGATTTCGTAGTTATAACTCTTATTAATGGATTGTGCATGGATTCACAATCCTAGTTCAAGTTCTTTTATGGAAGTATGTTGACAGCGTTGTTAGCTTTAGGGGCCATGTCATATGTGGCATTGGCGTTCCCGCCATTAGAGCTGCTATAGTATATTGGAGAATTGCATTATCATTTTTGTGGTTGAAATTTCATTATGGTTGAACCTTTATGTTGAAATGTAGCAGGCCATGACAGGGGTGTAACCCTTCGGTGGTGTCATTGCTATTCTCATAGTGTTGACAGGGTTGCGTCAATGTTTAAATATTTGTTAATATATATGGCTGAGGGTTGTAGTTACAATGTGTAAAATTATTTGAGTCTTTCAACCACTGTGTCGAGATTAGATGCATTTTAATTTACAGACTGTGTATTTATATAGCGTGGTTTTAAGAGTGAAACGCTACAGCATGCGGTAGAAAACGAATAATGAATCCTATAGTATCCGTCACGATGACTTGTAAATAAGCATACCCTACAGGAATTGATCCTGGTCGTTATGGTTGTTACAGAGAAAACTTCCTATGGCTTGGGGTGTACCACAACAAACATAGAAACTGCAGCAATCAATCCCTTCCCAATATGCAAGAGAAATACAACCTCTAACACTAAAGGATCTTGAAACATACCTTATTCTGGACGGTTGAAGTAGATCCCCGTTGAGATTTTTCCAATCCCACTTGCATTAGCAATTTACTCTCAACAAAAATAAACAAGGCAAGCATGCTAGATAATATAGTGTTAGGCCTACTCTAGCATATATAATCAATAATGCATAAGCAATTAAACGCATCCATGGATTCAATATTCATTTATATGCACATCATTGGATAGGAAAATATATTTCTATTAATAAAATCAGAGATTACACAAGAAACAACCTCTGTCGGCATGTCTGCGAACCAAAGAAACTAAGTCCTCCATCTGGGCCTCCACCACCTCAATCCTCCATCTCTCAATAGAAAGATCACAAACAAAGGCAAGCTGGGGAAAAACACAAAGTGCTCCAAGGGACAAAGGGATGCAGACTCAAGTACAAGCAAGCTACGGCAACAATGGACTATAGTTTTCTTGCTCTTCAATGTATCCAAAGGGTTCCTTATATAGTGCTTCAATGGGGTAATGGAAGGTCAAATCCAAGCGATCTCAAGGCGTATGGAAGGCCAAGATACAAGTGACTCAGATCCACATCAAGGAAAACTCCAAAAATATTTGGTCTTTTGCACACATCCTGATGTATGTGGGTTTAAGGGTAATACCCACGTATATACGCGAGAAAGGGATTAAAAGTCGCGTACAACAAATAATAGGTGTTTTTAAGGATAATCTTGGAAACATCAAAGGTACAAAAATAGTCCATGGGGTCCAAAGAGTCTACAGAGGGACAGGGAAAGCCATAAAAGTATGATCAACCATGTGTGGTAAAATCAATTGTAATAGATGCCCCCTAATGTGTGAGGTCAAAGGGGTAACATGATGGCTGAAATACATTATAAATACATCCCAGAAGTGGAGTGATGAAGAACCAGGTGGAAGAACCATCCATCCATCAGTATAGTACAATAATCAATCTCGGCATATGACTGCAAATACAGATAGAAGTCCTGAATACATAAGAGTACAACGACCATGAATAGGCATGATATACAAAATGTGACATGTGTGGTCATCGCCATGTACAATATATAATATATCAGAATCTCCATGATGAAGATATACAAAGGATCAAGATCTCCATGAAAGCTGAAGATATAAAATGGTTCAAGATCTCCATAATGGCTAAAGATATCTGACATACACTGGAATCAAGTCACGAGAGCTGAAATCTCATGAACACTTGCATGATCAAGGAGGTAGCATATGTGGAATTCCACCAATCTGGAAAGTCTTCTACACAAACCACTATGAGTACATGTCCTGCTATGTGAATAGAGGTGTCGAGGTCGAACATAGTAGTCCATCGTCTGATTACCAGTCATTGATGTATACCGTTAACAGACGTGAGATCACCCACCGATAATGAAAATGGGAATCAAGGTACTAGAGTGCATCTAACAAGTGTGAATAAATGTGTTGAGGTCGAACACTTGGAAGAATACATCGATCAGGGGACATTGGTGTATACGCAAAACTATCGATGGCAAGAGAACCTACCACTGATGACTGTAAGTCTCAAGGCACTCAAATGACTCTAGACTCCTATCCCAGAATAAATGATCTGAAGTCTATGGGATGGAATCCGTTGGAAGGAGGGCATTAAGGCATCCCCCATCAACAAACACAAGGTACTCAGCAACGATGTACAATGTGGAAGGAATCGAACAAGATGTGCACAAACTAGTAATAGTACCGGGAATGGATGACATGCAAATTCAAGACAACTGAGGAATGGCCGACTCGGGTTTCAACTTCCCTCTAACAAGAGCATAAAGGAAAATGGTGACTGAATGTAGGCAACATAGACTCGATACACAAAAATGGGACATCTCTGCAACACAAAAGGCATCAACAGAGGTTCCATGGGGACTGGAAGCTTAACCATTCGGTGGAGATAAACTCAGAAAAACGAGTACAACTCCTAAATTCAAACTACTAACCCAACCAACGGATGTGATATACAATGATGTGTTAGAAGGAAACACGACTTGACTGCTACCAAAGATAACATCTCTTCATGTCTGACTTTTTCGTTTTAAAATTTTTTTGGACTTTTTCAGATATTTTGACAAGCTTGAAAAAGAATAAAAGTGCTTTAAAGTTACAAGTCTAGGAGGAGACGAGTGTCAAGGGGCAAACAAACTAGTTCCAAGCAGTGTAACATACCTGTGCTCAATGCAAGGAAACATGTGCAGGATAACAACACTTGGGGGAAATTCCCCTCCCAGTAAAAAATGGGGAATCAAGCTGCAAAAGATATATAAAAAGGCTCTGCTTGGCTAGACATGAGACAAGCTCGGGCTATATGGCTGATAATCAAAGTCAGGGAAGCCGACATAAGGCTTAATAAGGAAGGAAAAACTCATGATAATGCAATTACAACTTGAAATATACAAGGAGTCCCGGGGAAATGGCCAACATAAAGTTCAAGAGGAGTATGAAGCTCTTGCTCAAAGTCATGGCGGTACTATACAAAGGACTCACACACCCTAAAGGAGAAACGTCGGCATGGGCACCAAATGCAAAACACGATCTAACTAGGGTACCCATGTATGGTAAAGCTCTACGATTCACAACATGTCACTTCTAAAATCACCAAGAAAGTTCTGTGACAAGATGGAATGGGTTCATACCTAAGGTTAAAATGAAATGATCATAAAGGTTATGCAAAATGAAAATGGATGTGAAACCTAACCTATTGCTAGTTTAGACATAATACCTGCAATAAGCACGAACGGTTCAAAGCCACGGTCAAAACCACACTCAAAATGGATTCTTACAACATGAAATTAGTTCAAACGACCAAAAAAGGTCAAAACCAGTCAAAAACTATAGAAAGTGGGTAAAAATTTCAAAAAATTTCTATAAATAGTGAAAATTTTAAAAAATTTCATACCATTTGAAATATGTACCCAACATAGTGCATTTGAGCTCATATTTTCAGAAGCGAATTTTGGGAGCATCGTCCAGCGGAATCTCTCCCCATTTGATCCAAGTAAATTCTCATGCTCATCTCTTTCATTTTCATGCAATTTTTTTGAAATTTCATGGTCTATTTAATTTTTTGATCCATCCAAACTTATGTGTTTCGGCACACACAAAAATCGGGCCTTTTTCCATGTATAGGGCTCACCATATGTGGAAAATGCACTGAAATCTGTGTACATACACGACTGTTTTGAAAACAGTCACGTACAAGGTCATGAACAAGGTTTTAAAGGGTAAAGCTTAATAAAAAAACTTGGTTTTTGTGTAGGATGGTGCTAGAATGGAGAGAAAGAGAGCATGGTGATGTTGAGGAAGCTGTGCAAGGTGATCTCATGGACCAACAAGCATTACGGGCATGTGGCTTGTACAAGTTTTGGTGTCTTGGTAGCCTGAGGGCCAAACCAAGACTACTCTAGGTACTGGTGGACTATTGGGATCCAGAATCTGAGACATTTCAGATAGATGGGATGTCACTCATCATTGAGGTTGAGGACATATATTTCATCATAGGTTTGTCCCTACGAGGGGAGATGGTGAACCTCCGATCTCGTGGGCCAGGAGGTGGGTTGACCATAGATGAGTACATAGTTGTGTACTGCTTTCCCGAGACAGAAAAGGTTGGGAGTCAAATCCTGACAAACTCTATCCAGATTATGGGGTTGAAGGCCATACTTTAGGAACTATGCAGGATTGCAAGGCTGGATTCACTCCACCATGCCTCACAGCCAATAATGTTCTATGCAGTAGAGTGCATGCGACCTATAGTGTATGACTGGAGTACTACGCTACTAAGCAACATGAAATAGCAGTTCAATGACTGCAAGAGGGGCAGGGTGCGAAACTTTTTGTTCGACAGTATACTGAGCACATTTTTCTTTGAGCGGGTGCCAGGGATAAGCCCTAGGGTAGACATTGCTCCACATGGAGTCCGAGATCTAGCCCAGCAACACTGGGTGAATGTCATGCTCAGACTGGGCGAAACCAGTGTGGCTAACCCCTACCTAGCAAATTTCTTTCCATGGTGGCGGAGACAAATCGTCGCCATAGATGAATACCCCTATGCAGGGATAGACTCCGTGGAGACACAAATATGCCGCTACCACCAGGAGCATCTTATGGTGACATAGGTAAAGAATCCCAAACCCACTTTTTAATTTTTGAATTATTGAATTTTTTTTTGTGTTTTTTGATGCATTGACTCAAAAGACATGTTTTTGGTGTGATGACACATAATGACAATCTGTCATGTATATGCATATGTAGGACCACGACGAATAGAAGGTTTCCCTCGTCATCGACGTAAGGGAAGAGGAGATGATATCATGGGTGCGGATGCAGAGCAGACACTCCAAAGCATCCACACAAACTTTGTTCGTTTGACACACAGGGTACGCATGGCACAAGTCGAGGACTTTCCAGAGTCCATGTAGTGCCAGGTGGTTGGTGTACCACGAGCATGAGTTTGACTCTTTCGATGGCTAGCTATAGCCGTAGTGCTCTATCATGATCAGAACCCACCTCTACCTCAGGCTTAGAGACCTGAGTGTATTCATATTTGTATGACCGTGTAGTATATTTTGGTGGCTCAGAAGCCCCAATTTTGTATAACACACTTATGTATTATAATGTCACTTTTTGGATGTTAATGAAAAAACTTTTATGATGATCGATTTTATTTTATTTACATGTGTGTAAAATGTGTGTTTGTGATATGCTTATGGTCTATGAAACAAATTCCAAATCTAACACATAGTTAGCATATGAGTCGGCAACTTGATTAAAAATTATTAGAACATGGATATATGTTATATTCTCAAATTGTTGTTCTAGCAATCTAACATGCAAGAATCTTCGTAATAATGTACGATCCCTAATACGATACAAGCCATTAAGCTGTGAAACCACTAACTACGAATCAAGACATACCTCGAGAGAATGAACACCATCTGAAATGACATCACGCAATAACTTAATGGCGACACTATATTCAGCAACATTGTTTGAAGAGGGTCTTAAACATACGCCTCCTGAAGACAATACTTGACCCATAGGAGAATAGATCACCCAAGCAGTCGAAGCTGAGTTTTGAGTGTAGTGGCTAGCACCATCAGCGAATCCTATGTGAACGGAAGACTCCATTGACTTATGCCATAAGAAACGAAAGGTAATAAACAAACCTGGTCACTATAAGAAAACCTAACTATGCAATGCAAAACTGTACAATAATATACAAAAACCATCCCTGGCTGAAGATCATGCATAGTATTTTTTGAGATAGAGCCCATTTCTAGGCTCCTCCAAGGCTGTCCCTTCATAATCAACCAACTCATAGACGCCTTTCTCTAAGACTCATTTAACCACGTAAGGACCATGCCACATGGGATTAAATTTCCCTACCCCCAACGGCTCCTTAGCTTGATCCCACAAAAGGACCAAGTCACCTTCACTAAACTTCCTTGGACAGAAAGACTTATCATATTGGACCTTGACGTGACACTTGTTAACCTCTAGAGCCACTAATCCATCTCGACGCTGCTCATCAAGCTACTCTAGGTGGACTAGACACTCTTCCAATGTATAAGTTTCAAGTAAAAGCTCCACATCTAGCTTCATAGAAGGGATTTCACATTCAACCGGTAAAACTGACTCCACCCCATGCACAATTTGATATGGAGAAAAACTGGTGGCAGTCTTAACCGTGGTTCTATAGGCCTACAAAGTAATATATAACATGATATGCCAATTAGTCTTGCTTTGTGCGATAGTTCGTTGGAGAATAGGCTTAGGTGATTTGTTCACTGCTTCAACTTATCCATTCGCCTGAGGGTAATAAGAAGATGAATTCTCTTGCTTATACCCTAACTTGGAAGCCAACTCTTCCATCATTTTATTATGAAAGTTCCTACCATGGTCTGTGACAAGCTCTTTTGGAATGCTAAACCGGGTGATAATCTGGTTGAAAACAAAATGCGTGAATGTCTCACCATCGTCTTTAACTATGGGCAGAGACTCTTCCCATTTAGTGAAGTAATCGAAAGCCACAATAATGTGATGATGCTCCCTAGCTGAATCTGGGTTGCAATCCATAAAATCAAGCCCCCACTTGGTGAAGGGACCGATGGTGACAATAGGATGTAATGGGGCTGGACGTGAGTGCATATTATGTGCAAACACCTGGCAAGGGTGGCACTTCTTGACCGCATTAACTCAATATTTGAATATGGACAACAAAAAATAGCCCGCTCTCAAGATTTTTGGGCTATAGAAAGCCCAGATAAATGACCACCACACGCCCCTCCATGGAAATCATTCAGCACAACCTCAGCCTCATCATGGGTTAAACCATGACGCAAAATGGAATCTACCCCACGGCGGTACAAAGTGTTATCCACTATAAGGTACTTCTTAGCTACATGACATAATGTCATCGCTCATCCCGTGAGAGGTGAGTAGGGACCTTCAATGTTTGCAAATATACAATGATATCCTCGTACCAAGGGTCCACAGTTGAGATGAGGAAAATATGCTCATCAACAAAAGAATCCTCATAAACCTCTGCCTCCTACAAACTTGGAAAATCGAATATAAGCTCCGCAAAGATCAACGATTTCTTTGATTTTGCCGCAACGAACTCGAGCTCAAATTCTTGCAAAATGAAAATCCATTTATTTTATTTTCCCCCTATCATCCTTCCAGTGAGAATGAACTAAAATGGATTGATATGAGCTACGACCAAGGTTTCGCGAAGGAGAATGTAATGTCTCAATCGCTGAACCGCATGAACAGTAACCAAGGCTAGCTTCTCCACATGGGAATAGCGAAGTTTCGCATCTATAAGGTTTCAGCTCAAATATTATATGACATGGTCATGGATCTCCTCATCCTCCTGAATCAAAACCATACCAACCGTCTCCCTAGACACGACCACATAAATCAAGAAATCACAGCTATAGTCTAGTGGACTAAGCACGGGGGTTGTTTCTAAGCCTCGCTTAAGAGCATAAAAGACTCTTGGGCTTGTTCATCTTAGTAAAAAGGGGTGTCCTTCTTCAAAATATGCATTAATCCTTTACTCAAGTTGAAAAAATTAACCATGAATCTTCGCAAGAATTTCTCCATGCCTTACAAACATTGAAGGTGTCTAATATTACGCGGGGGAGACAATTCAAGTATTGCCTCAACCTTTAAGGGATTGACTCTTATACCCTCCTTGGATACCTAGTAAATGACCAAAAATCATGCAAAAGATGCACTTGTGAGGATTCAAATGAACTTGGTAATGGCGGAATCTTTCGAACACTAATCTCAAATGATATGGATGACACACTCTCAAATGAGAGTGAGCAGCAAGATCATCCAATTATACTTCGATAATCTTTTTAAGATCATGAAATATTAAGGTCATGGCCCCCTGAAATGTGGCTCCAACATTTTTAAGGCCGAAGGGCATATTTCGATATGCAAAAGTACCCCAAGGACAAATAAATGCGGTCTTATGTTGATCCTCGATCTTAATCTGAATCTGATTATATCCAGAAAAACCATCCATAAAGGAAAATACCTCACTTCCTGCACACTCATCCAAAATATGATCAATAACCGGGTGTGGGGAAATTATCCTTAGGACAGGCGCGATTTAAGTCACGGAAATCAGTGCATACATGGATCGCTCCCTACTTCTTATCCAGTGGAATGATATTTGAAACCCATTCCATCAAGGGAATGGGATAGATAAAACCATCTTTCAGTAGTTTTTCTATCTCAGCTTTAATGGCGGGTTCCTTTTTAGGATTCACTACACACAAACGTTGTCGAACCGATTTTGCATCCAGACACATTTTGATCTCATGTTCGACAATACAAGGATCTATACGCGACATCTATTCATATGACCAAACGAAAATGTCATGAAACTATTTAAACAACTCAGTATACTCCTTGATCTCATCGGGGGAACAACCCACCCCAATGTAGACATTCTTAACCTTGCCAGGATCACGAGAAATATTGATAGGAATTATTGGTGATAAATTAGCCATGTTTTCATCAGCCATATGACCAGGAGAGCTTAATGGAACCACGGGGCTGCCAATCTTCTCGCTAAGAATCTCCCTAAAGTCATCACACTCCATATGATCGAGCTTAGGAAGAAAATATGATCAATGATGCAACTCTTCCCAAGGTTGCTCAACCCCAAACATGGCCTCAAGAATAACTTCATCCAATGGAAAAACATCATCGAGGAAATCATGTGAGTGAGATGACTCTACTTCCCATGCAGGAAGCACATATGGGTCCTCCTCCTCCGTTCGTGAAGAGGAAGGACTAGGCTCTACAACCTTATCAAGATTCGCTTGATACGCCACCATTGTTGCAGGAAACGGCACGTCTATCTCAACAGGAAAACTCGAATTACTCGGTGAAGGAAGAATCCAAGGATCTTCCATATGGGTAGTGCAAAAAGACACCGAATTCAATGAGGATGAATCCCCACCAAAACTAGACCTAATCATAAGAATGGGCGCAGGATAACTAAAGGTTCCCATAAGAGAAGGATACATACCTACATCCACACTCTCAGTTGCCAACTGAGAATGATCGATAATCAGGATAGAAGCTCCTGATGATGCATTGACACTCAGATTATGGAATGACTTTTGATCAATCATAACAATCTTCCCATTAAATGGAAAGCATATCACTCGAAATAGGGAAGAAGCTATGGCTTGCATACTATACATCCAATTCCTACAGAGTAAAAGATCGTAGTCAATGGGGCGCATCAACCACCTCAACCTCGATCGCAATGGTCTTCCCTCCCAATTGGACCTCTAGAGAAGGAAGAATCTCATGTGGCTGAAACGATCTACCATC
Source organism: Pseudotsuga menziesii (assembly GCA_001517045.1). Lineage (NCBI taxonomy): Eukaryota > Viridiplantae > Streptophyta > Pinopsida > Pinales > Pinaceae > Pseudotsuga > Pseudotsuga menziesii. The sequence continues at coordinate 35,426 of LPNX010565468.1, read as the reverse complement.
AAAAGTTGTCAACATAGTAGTGGATTGAGACAACGTGGGAGAACCCAAACCCTTCCAACATGACAAAGACATCACGGATGCAACAGTTCCTTCATCAATGATAGTGTGCTTAACGGTGTTGTTAAGACACTCTACATGAATCAAAAGAGACACATAGTAAGGCAAGTGAGGTTACACTCCCATGGTTTCAAATTTTATAATGGTACAAGATTTATCATCACTAACCCCAAGAGCAAACAACAAGGCTTTCCTCTGCAGATGACAATTCTGAAGCACTTCTAACGTAGAAATTGCACAAGGAGTCTGGCCCAAATCCTCAACAACTGAATAGTTCTAGGTGGCTCAGGCATTAAGATTGTGCCCCGAACGCTTTCATACCCCCTTAGGAATGCGAGGTGGATCTTCAAGTATATCTGTAGGCTTTTCAATTCGCAAAGGGATCTCGGGTGGGGAAGGTTCTTTCCCAAGGTCTGGTTGTGATGAACCATAATCTTTTGCACGAGTCATAACCTTAGCATCACGCACCATGTTGATGCAATCGTGACCACTATTGTCTTCTGACGGATTTTGATTTCCAACCAATGCACAACCAGGATCAACGGTCCTCAAGTTCATATTTTTATTATTGGGTAAAGGATTAGTTAACACAGTTGGGCCCTGTGCTATGAACCTTGAGGCGTCTTCCATGCGAGGTCACAAGTGAGTGTGATGGTCATCCTTACATAACTTGCAAGGAAACTTCACCTTATGTTTATATTGCTTGTCCCCCCCAGCATTAGTGTTCTTGTTCCCACCCTTACGATTATTTTTTCCTTTTTTCTTATTTCTTCCACGTTGTTTGTTTCCTTTCGGGTTCGACAATTGCACTCTAGTACCTTGATTCCCATTTTCATTATCGGTGGGTGATCTCGTGTCTATTAACGGTATACATTAATAACTGGTAATCATATTATGAACTACTATGTTTTACCTCGACACCTCTATTCACATAGTAGGACATGTACTCATAGCAGTTTTTGTAGAAGAATTTCCAGATTGGTGGAATTCCACATATGCTACCTCCTTGATTGTGCCAGTGTTCATGAGATTTCAGCTCTCGTGACTTGATTCCAGTGTATGTCAGATATCTTCAGCCATTATGGAGATCTTGATCCCTTGTATATCTTCAGCTTTCATGGAGATCTTGATCCTTTGTATATATCCATCATGGAGATTCTGACCTATTATATATTGTATGTGGCGATGACCACACATGTCACATTGTGTATATCATGCATATTCATGGCCATTGTACTCTTATGTATTCGGGACTGCTATATGTATTTGCAGTCATATGCAGAGATTGATTATTGTAATATACTGATGGATGGCTAGTTATTCCACCTGGTTCTTCATCACTCTACTTCTACGATGGATTTAAAATGTATTTTGGCCATCATGTTACCCCTTTGACCTCACACATTAGGGGGAATCTGTTACAGCTGATTTTACCACACATGGTTGATCACACTTTTATGGCCTTCCCTTTCCCTCTGCAAACTCTTTGGACCGCATAGAATGTTTTTGTACCTTTGATGTTTCCAAGATCATCCTTAAAAACACCTATTATTTGTTGTACATGACTTTTAATCCCTTTCTCGCGTATATACGCGAATATTACCCTTAAACCCGCATACATCGGGATGTGTGCAAAAGGACAAATATTTTTGGAGTTTTCCTTGATGTGTATCAGAGTCACTTGTCTCTTGGCCTTCCATATGTCTCGATATCGCTCAGATTTGACCTTCCATTACCCCATTGAAGCACTATATAAGGAACCCCTTGGATACATTGAAGAAGAGGAATTAAAGAGAAAGAAAACTATAGTCCATTGTTGTCGTAGCTTGCTTGTACTTGAGTCTACATCCCTTTATCCCTTGGAGCACTTTATGCTCTTACCAAGCTTTCCTTTGTTTGTGAGCTTGCTATCGAACGATGGAGGATTGAGGTGGTGGAGGACTCAGTTTCTCCGATTCGCAGACGTTCCAATAGAGGTTGTCACTTATGTAATCTCTGATTTTATTAATAGAAATATATTTTCCTATCCAATGATGTGCATTTAAATGAATATTGAATCCATGGATGCATTTAATTGCTTATGCATTATTGATTATATATGCTAGAGTAGGCCTAACACTATGTTGAATAACATGCTTCCATTGTTTACTATTGTTGAAAGTAAATTGCTAATGCAAGCGGAATTGGAAAAAGCTCAACGGGGATCTACTTCAACCGTCTGGAACAAGGTATGTTTCGATATCCTTTAGTCTTAGATGTTGTATTTCTCTTTCATATAGGGAAGGGATCGATTTCTGCAGTTTCTCTATCTGTTGTGGTACACCCCAAGCCATAGGAAGTTTTCTCCGTAACAATGGTTGTAAGGGTCTATAGATGTATGAGTTCGATTTGGGCATAACACCTACAGGATTTGATCATATGAACTATTTGTATTTATATTTGGTTTTTAAGGAGTGTTGTACTTAGCCTTATGGTTAATATATTATGTTGGGACTTTCGTTATGGTATGCGATCCTTGTATATGTAGTTGATAACTTATTTAAAGAGTTGGGTAGATTATACAAACAATGGTTTTATGTGGATTATTGTTTATATTCTTAGACCATTAGATGGTTTCAATATTTGTACTATAGATTCAATTTATGAATTTATTTGGTTGATGGGAAAAGATGTTATTTAACCTTGTTTCTTGCTAGAAATAAACACATACCGTGAGAGGTCTTCATTGTGTTTTATTTTAACTTTAATACTTTTAATTGATGATTATTCTTAAGTATTAAATAATATGTTTATAGTATTGCTTAATTTCGAATATGGTTATGTTTATTGTTCAACTGTATTTTATATTTATGTTTTGTTTATAGCTAAACTTGAATGAGTTTTTTTATTCCTAAGTATAGTTCTGCTGGAAATATGGAATCTACCAGTAGAGTTCATAGGTAAATAAACATATAGGCACTGTTAGAGTAATTTCTTTTTTTTAGGAAAACAAAGTTTAAGCTATGAAGAAATGCATAACTAATTATAAAAGGAATAAGCCCTAAATAATTCATAGACAGGAATTAATTCACAGACATAGTGTTTATAAATAAAATGTAAACCCTTAAAGGTTTTGACAGAGAAAACAATTGTAAACATAGGGTTAGAAATATACATAACACTTGAATATTCTAACCAGAAATTATACTAGATAATGAAAATAGGAAATCAAGAACCTCATACCTGAAAGGTGAAGCTATTCCAATGGCTGAAACCTGCACACTCAAATACCCAACATTTAAAATTCACAGGAAGATATGGACTTTGTATAGATGACCAAATCACTTGGGAACTACCACATTCCACCCAATCATGACCCATAACCATTCCTGGTGATAATCTGGATCCCCTCGAGTTGGTTCCAACATGCAAGTAGCTTAGAGATCATAAGGTAAGGCTTCCCTAACTAGGATATCAGGTCTAAATCAGTTCTCCTTTTTCCTCTTAGGAAAATGTTCTCCAAGAACTCTCTTGAGAATAATCAGGCATAATAATGACTCCAAAAAGATAGAAGAGATCCCCAAGCCTCTCTTTGGATTGGGACTTTATAGACAGACTTTTCAGTCAAAGGGGCAATTAAATCAAGAGTCATTTTATTTCTTGATTTAACCCTTTTCTTTAATTTAGGTATTTTTTAATATATAACTTGGGAGCTTTTAACTAGTTCCTAATTGTACTTTTGTAAGTATTATAATATTTAATTTTCTTTTAATAATAATAATTAATAGATGGAGGTTTTCCTTCTTTCTTACATAATTAATATTATTTATATGCTTACTCTTTATACATACCATGTATAAAATATATAATAATAATATATTATTTGTTAACATTTGTCTTTAGGTATCATATGTTATGATCCCTAAACTTATGACATTTTCTTCATTAAGGCCATCAGGTAGGTGGTTAAGTCTACTAGGCTAGGCAAGTCTAAACATCCTTGCATGTTGGATTCCCTCGTATAACATGGTAGTTCTTCAGTACTTGATGAGATACACAAATTCGAAATTTCATTTAATCACTTATAAAGAAGTCAGATGAGACAATATTTTTCTCGAGTCGTTTTCACTCGACATAATTAATTATTTTCAGTAACTCCTAACGCTTATCGAGAGTCCATACTCAACGCTAAAAACAAGGTGTTACAAACTTAGTGAAATTGTAGAGCTCCTCGCTCAACACTATTTCTAGGATGTACTTGTAGGATACACCTAGGGATACAATGGCCAAGGATCTTATGTTCCAGAGCTTAAGATCAACATCAACATGGAAGGATCCAAGGCTTATGCCCAACACTTCCCATTTATCTTTTCATGTTTTCCAGAGCTTCATGCTCAACACAAATGTCTCAAAACTCATGTGCCCCAGATCTTCTCACTCAACACAAATATAAGTACTCATGTGCTCTAGAGCTTCTTTCTCAACACAAAACATCAATTACCCATGTGCTCCAAAGCTCTTCACTCAACACAAAACATCTTGTCAACCATGTGCTTCGGGGTCCACGCCCAACACAAGAAAACATATATATATATGATATGCAATTGGCTTACACCCAATATATCAAACAAAGCATCATGTTCATATGTAGTGGGGTATTTGACCCAGTATATCAAAATAAAACATCAAGGTAACATCATAATCAATGGGGCTCATACCCATAAGTGTTAGGTCCAAAATTTGGGATATTACAGAAACATAACAAATGACGAAAATGCTTTATCCACCTTCCGCCTTTCGTCTTCCGCCTTCCGTTATGGGACTCAAAAATCGAAAAAACAACAAATGGTGAAATACTTTATCCACTTTCCTCCTTTCGACTTCCGCCTTCCCCTGCAGGACTCAGAAATTGAAAAAAAAAAACAACGAAATCCTTTATCCACTTTCCACCTTCCTACTTCCCCCTTCCACGTTCTGTTGTACAAATCAGAAAACAGAAAAACAACAAATGCCTTTAAATTTTATGCACTTCCAACTTCTGCCTTCCGCTGCAGAACTCAGAAATCAGGAAAACAACAACCAACCTTAACCTTTTCTACACTTTCAACTTTCTCCTTCCGCCTTCTGCTGCGAAACTCAAAAATCGGGAAAACAATATCCAACCTTAACTTTTCCTGCACTTCTGACTTCTGCTGCGAAACTTAGAAATCAGGAAAAACACTAACCAACCTTAACGTTTTTGCACTTCTGACTTCTGCCTTCCACTGTGGAACCAGAAAATCAGGAAAAACAAAAACCAACCTTAACTTTTTTGCACTTCTGATTCCACCTTCCGCCTTTCCCTGCGGAACATGGAAATCAGGAAAACAATATCCAACCTTAAGTTCAACTTTTCTCTTCCACTTTCCGTTGTGCGTATAGCGAATCGCAGAAGTCTTGGCATTTTTAAGACTTCAATATTTTCCTCTGCTTTTCGTTGTGTGGATCGCGGATCGTGGAAGTCTTAACATTCGTTAATACTTTACTTAGCATTTTCGCTTTCTATTGTGCAGATTGTGGATGACTTAACATCCTTTAAGATTTTAACTTCGACTTAGCTGTGTTTTGACTTTTAAAACAAACTTATGGTCTTCCTAAACTTAAGCGAATGCAGTGGGAAAAACCCAAGCATATTCAGATGTAAAATACAAAAACACTTATCCACAATAAACCCTACTGGAAATCGATGACAAGCTTTCAACACATTCTACTTATTCACAAGTAAAAAAGGGATTTCCACATTGTTGATTCTTGCAGGGAAAAACAGCAAGTGAAACAAACTCAATTGTAATTATAGGTATTATTCATGGACTTCACCATGCCTGGGATAGTTCAATCTAGAACAGAGTTCAAGCCTCCCCTCGAGGAATAAATATCCATGTGTTTAAAATCAGGGGGAAAATACATTATGCAAGTAACTTTTCATAGAAAGTTATGACACCCCAAAAATCATCAAAACAAGTCGTAGACATTCAACAGAGTAGGAGTATCCATTTCCAGAACTAAGTCCATTTGAAATTCTAGGGGAATTTTAGAAAGAGTAGGTGCATTCCATACCATTAATGATCTACTGAATCAAAGTGATCCTAATCATTCCAAAATAGGGAATGATCATACACTAGTTCATGAGCAGTGCTCCCATCCCCAGACCTAGAGTTGTTCTATATCATTTTATCACCCACATTCATAGATACACAGATATTCCCTGAACTCGTCAATTAAGGGAAACTATACAACATACATGTAACTTTGTGTAGAGCAATAATACCCCCTTTTGAGTTACCAAACTTGCAAAAAGTAAGGCACAATCAATCAAACAAAACATGATGGCTCCAGTTCATAAGCATCACTCCACAAACAAAATCTAGCAATGCAACTTCCAAGCCCTATAGCAGCAATAACTAGTCTAATACTTTCTCCATACTTCAAACCCTTGACAAAGGCAACAAAAAGGCTATAAAATGCATTTTTCATTCTCCAAGTCTTTAACCTAGCAGTACTAACTCATCCAAGGTATTCTTTAGGCGTTGAATCCTTCATGCAAGAGGCGGTAAGATACCTAGTACACAATCTGGCTTCAGGCTAACAAATATTCTAGTAACAATACATGCCCAGTTCTTCAATCACAGGAAACCAGCATGTTCTAGATGTAGGCAACAATTATGTGTCCCCGATATTAAAACAAAGGAAACAATACGTGTTCTAGATATAAACACAAGCAACAATAAAATAAACCATGTTCGAGCACATAACCGGTATCTTAGGGACTCGTTAGCATGCAAGGCTTAAACGTTTTAACCCAACAGAACAACCCTGTTACCGAATGCATTTCATAGCCAATCAATAGAGTATGAGCATACATTCATGCGTAATCGAAGTTTTCATTAATAACCTAAAACTGGTATTTAGCATTTCATTGATATTAAAAACACATGTTTACCCATAACATCATACTCTAAATTTATTAGAATGGCATAAACAAATCCTAATATTCAACCCTGCTCGTAACGCAATCCGCAATGAAAAGGGAACAACCACATTCCTCCCAACCAAAGATTAGGCACAGAGGTTCCCTCTATCCTCAATCACCCCCAAGCTAACTATGCATGCCAAGGGTGGTGACAGTCAACCTCAGTCCCATTCTTCAGTGGGGAGTCCCTTCTCTTCTAGAGACAATGTCTCCTTCATCTTACCTAAACACAGAGTGTTTCTTGACTAGCCCCCTTGCATACTGAGTGGCCTTCTCTGTATAGTTTATCCTAGGTGTTTTGCAGCTCCCAGAATCTTTGTTCCACTACCTTTTCGGTTCCCAAGGTGGGTCTAGCACCATACCCATGACTGGCCTTCCCACGCCTGGTGCAAATACCTAAGAATGACCCTCCGCCTGCCCCACTCTTTGCATGCATAATTCCTCATTCAACATGGATGTCCCTATCATTCAGATTTTATTACAAGAATAATGTTTTCAGTTACATTTTTCCTCGAAGGACTCATCGACGGTTTCGTGAACCAGCCAAACAAATAAAATAATAAAATAATTATTACTTAAAATGTTTGTGTATTGGGTGATATTACATCCTTCCCCCATTATTGCAACATTGTCCACATTGTTCTTATTCTTCAGGACATAACTCCTAATTGCTTTCTGTTCAGTCTTGTGTACAGACTTCTTGATTTAGCATATCTTTGTTGACTTGATTGGATCATTCTCTTTGTCTATCCATCTCATCTTGGTCTCTAGTCCTGTAGACACAAATTTCAAAACGTTTGATGCAACTTTACATCTTGGTCATAGAACCACCCTCTTTGGTACCCCACTAAATTGGAATACCTCTTTCAGGAAGTCTCTATGCAATATCAACAGTTCCATTAGTTGACTCTACAAAGGTGCAAGAGCAATTTGCTAAACTTCTTCCACTACTACAACCATAATGAGATCATGCTGCTTTTGCATTAATGGCAAACCTGTGATGAGATCCAAGGATTTTTTTTACTTCCCATTTTCCCCAGGAATGGGCAGAGTTCATAACAAACATGTTAGATATAGACGTCCAATCTTCACCTGTTGACACCCCAAGCCATTATATAAATAATTAATTAATTCTACCTCCATTCTAGGTCAAAAGATTTGGCTTCCTGAGGTTGTTATCATCCTTTGGTAGTTAGGGTGTCCTGCATAAGGAGGTTTGTGCATCTCATTTCCATTTAACAATTGCAACCCTCCCAAATCATGCATGTGTAATTACATAAAATCAACATGATGATATTAAACAACCAATTTATTATTGGCATTTTCAACTCATTAATCAACATTTTCCCCGAGGCATGTTTTTCCCCCATCTCCCCTAAATGACATACAAGCCTACAGTTCACATGAGAGATCATCATATGGAAACTTTCTGTCATAATTTTTTTCCAGACCTATTTCATACATAAATTAAATTTCCTAAATGTAAGGTCCTTGACCTTTCTTGTCTCCTGCAGACCATACTACCTAGTTTCCTGCAATATCTCACCTTCCATTGTCTCCTAAACATCAAGAAACCAATGATATTCATAATCAAACCAAATTATGAATTTATAATTTTGTCTCCTACAAAATTTGGATTTTTCCACCATGAGGCCCTTCCTCATATTGTTTGGCTCTGGTAAGTGGAATCTCTTATGCCTATCACTTATACTTTTCTGCCCAAAACCTGGACATCCACACAAAACATGTCATCTTTAGACATTTCTAAAATGGGAAATTTTCAGAACTGAAATTTACATATATGTTTTGTTCACAATTAGATTCCATCGTCATGAGACCCTTCTCAGTTTGGTCTTTGCACATGGTAGATTTTGTATTTACTTTATGAGACATGCTACTACCTACAATTAGAAACTTCCAATCATCCAAGCAATTGTGAGCATCCATGCATACCATCCTTTCATCATAGGAATTACAATGATCCTCAAAATTGCAACACGCGGTACTATACAATTGCTTTAAGTGCATCATTAAAATTGTCAGGTATTTCTACCTTATTTATGCAAATAAACATAACACTTATGATTTCACAATCATGATCCATACCATTTTGTCCTTTCAAGAGAGCATTCCATCAACCATGATTGCCTTCTTACATGCAATTATTTCCCTTATATTCATAGCAGTTCATGAAGTGATCTCATAATTGCCAATAACTCTATCATTTTAGATTTTAAAGGGCTTGTAATGCAGTAGGTATATCACAACCATGCATTCACCAAATGCATCTTGTATGTATCCACACCTTGCTTGGCCTGAAAGTTCCAAGCGCTCCTTGGATGCATTCTTCTTTCAAAAGTTTTGACATGAGTATACATACCTGAGGGTCATATCCTCATGGAACTACGAGTTCACATGTAGGACTCATCCTATATATATATTACTCAACCAATACTACATAACCTAACACCTATTTGTGTTCTCCATGACAGTTATGTTCCATAGCCTAACACATCTCATGGGTTCTCACTGGAATCTCTGTCTTACCAAGCTCAGGCACTTCATTTTTGGACACCATAATACCTAGGGGTTATTCTCTTCATGGATTCCCTACTCCCGTGACAATCCCCTTGCGCAGTGTGAATATGTGCAGAAATAATTCTAATCAAATGTCTTATGCCTGGGTGTCCCCAGCGATGCATACTAGTGCCTAGCAGGCTGAGGGAAGCTATGTACCCTAAGTACATCCTTTTAGAAGCCATGTACCCCAAGTACATCCTTCCTTCATGCACCATTTTCTCATCTTTATACACATAATATCCTTCTCGTATCACTGCCATTACCAGATCTAGGTACCTGCAGCTATCACCATCTTTAAATCATGGATTTGTATAGCATCAATATTTCCATCTATCATAGATATATATATTGTTTTCAGAACTAGAAAATATTATACTTACATAGCATTCTATTGACGTTATCAATTGTCTACTATGGTCTACCAAAATGCAATAGATTTAATTGATAATAACATCTTGCCAGCATATCGTAGCTTAAACGAATCACATTGATTCGAGGTGTTACCTGATCGATTGGTATCTTACCAGGGCTACACAACCCTTACACCAACCTTTTGATCATAGTATGTTGTCTTAGTCTTTTTCTCAAGGCTATTGGTCACCTACACGGTATCACTACCATTCCAGCCATGCTTCTATGCCCTTGGTCCTACAATTATTGCCATCGACCCTAATATCACAGAAAACAATAATTACTAGTGGTGGTTTTGGTGTATAGGTAAAAACTTCACTAATTTTTCCATCATGTACTATTACCTATATGCAACACATCTTCCCTGACACTATGCCTTATCTATTTATATGCATACTAGTGCATAGGCATCTGACCTATCAAATTTCTTGAATTCCGAGCATTCCTAGGCCACAGTTTTATGTACATGGAATTTTTAAATTACAAATATATTGGCAAGAGAAGAAGTTGACTTATCATAGCAAGAGAGTCCCTACATAACAGTCGGTCCAATTTCATGGCAACTGCAGCATAACAACTATGGTCCTATGCATTCATATGTCAGCACTCCCTTTGGGGCATCCTACAAGTCCAACACTTAAACCTTGTACTTCCTCTTCACCAATCACCTGAAATACTGTATCATACAAAACTAAGTTATATGCAATAATCCTCATCTAATTGAGGCTCAAAAAATGTCTATAACAACATATCTCTTTTATTACAAAGCAATCCTCTCAAACATCATTCAAGAGGCCATTATTCATCAGCTAAATACTGTCATACATAGACCCTCATGCATATATGGTCACTAATTCAAAATATCGTAACCTATTTCAGTCCTATATCAATCATGTAATGTCCACCACAGACAACCATACAAGCATCCATTACCCTACAAGCATTCCTTGTAGTACATCTATCAACTCATCATCCATCATACACCCATTAGAATGCATTGATTAGAATCCATCAATTTAATACACAACCAGTGTACATACTCAGGTCTCATCGAGCAAAAATGGTTATCATTTTGTTACCTCAGTGTGCTTCAACGAAACTAGATGTTTCCAAAATGCAACAGGGTTGAAACCTGTGGCTCATTCCAAACAAAACATTTATGGTTAGCACAAAGTTCTTCCATGATGCAGCGCAACTAGATGTTCTCAAAAGGTGACAGGGTTGAAACCTGGCTCTGATATGATATGTAGCATACCCATATAACCTGAAAATATGCACAGCAAAAAAAAAATCAAATATAATTCTTTCACAAGAATTTTGGCTATAACCCCCATAAATATTCAATCTTAAGCTTAAAAAATAACCAATACTAATTTCTGCAAGGGAATTCAACCTTCCGTATTTAAATCAACTTCTACAACTATGGAGGTTGTTTCCGCCCTCAACACATCCATTCTGCGACCAGAATGATAATTTCTGCAATAGACCTGTCCTTTCCGCACTTCTCCTTCTGCCCTCCGCCTTCCGCACTTCTGCTTTCCGCCTTTCTGACTTTAGCCAAAAAAAAAAAAATAACGAACGACGGAAATACTTTATCCACCTTTCGCCTTCCACTATGGGACTCGAAAATTGGAAAAACAACAAATGGTGAAATCCTTTATCCACTTTCCTCCTTCGAACTTCTGCCTTCTGCTGCGGGACTCGGAAATCAGAAAAACAAAAAACGGAGAAATCCTTTATCCACTTTCTGCCTTTCGCTGCAGAAATCGAAAATCGAAAAAATAGGAAACGACTTTAACTTTCATGCACTTGCAACTTCTTCCTTCCGCTGCGGAACTCGAAAATTGGGAAAACAACAGCCAACCTTAACCTTTTCTACACTTCTGACTTCCGTTGTGGAACTCGAAAATCGAGAAAACTATATCCAACCTTAACTTTTTCTACACTTTCGACTTCCGCCATCTGTTGCGGAACTCTGAAATCGGGAAAAATAATAACCAACCTTAAATTTGTTGCACTTAAGACCTTCTCCTTACGCATTCTACTGTGGAAATAAGAAATCGAGAAAAACAATAATCAACCTTAACTTTTCTGCACTTTTGACTCCCGTCTTCTGCTATGGAACTTGAAAATCGAGAAAACAATATCCAACCTTAATTTCAACTTTTCTCTTCCTCCTTCCTCTTTCCGCTGTGCGGATAGCAGATCACGGAATTCTTAGCATTTTTTAGACTTCAATCTTTTCTTCCGCTTTCCTTTTTTCGTTTTGCGGATCACAAATCAAGGAAGTCTTAACATCTTTTAATATTTTAACTTCGACTTAGCCGTGTTTTGACTTTTAAACCAAACTTCTGGTCTTCCTCAACTTAAGCGAATGCAATGGGAAAAAACCAGGCATATTCATATGCAAAATACAGGGACACTTAACCACAATAAACCCTACTTGAAATCTGTGACAAGCTTTCAACACATTCAGCTCATTCACATGTAAAAAAGGGATTTCCACACTGCTTATTCTTGCAGGGAAAAGCAACAAGTGAAACAAACTCAATCATAACTGTAGGTATTATTCATGGACTTCACCATGCCTGGGACAGTTCAACCCTGAACAAATTTCAAGCCTACCGTTGGGGAATAAATATCCCGGTGTTTAAAATCAGTGGGAACATACAATATGCAAGTAACTTTTCACAGAAATTTATGACATCCCAAAAATCATTAAAACAAGTCACATACATTCAATAGAGCAGGAGTATCCATTTCCAGAACTAAGTCCATTTGAAATTCTAGGGGAATGATAGACAGAGTAGGTGCATTCCATACCATTAATGATCTACTGAATCAAAGTGATCATAATCATTTGAAAATAGGGCATGATCATACACTAGTTCATGAGCAGTGCTCCCATCCCCAGACCTAGAGTTTTTCTATATCATTTTATCACCCAAATTCATACATACAGATATGCCCTGAACTCATCAATCAAGGAAAATTATACAGCATACAGGTAACTCTGTGTAGAGCAATAATACCCCCTTTTGAGTTAACAAACTTTCGAAAAGCAGGGCACAATCAATCAAACATAAGATGATGGCACCAGTTCATAAGCATCACTCCACAAACAAAAGCTAGCAAGGAAACTTCCAAGCCCTATAGAAGCAATAACTAGTCTGATACATTCTCCATACTTCAAACCCTTGACACAGGCAACGAAAAAGCTATAAAATACATTTTTCATTCTCCATTTCTTTAACATAGTAGTACTAACTCATCCAAGGTATTCTTCACCCATTGAATACTTCACGTAGGCAGCGATAAGCTACCTAGTACACACTTTGGCTTCAGGCTAACAATCATTCTAGTAACAATACATGCCGAGTTCTTCAATCACAGGAAACCAACATGTTCCAGATGTAGACAACAATTATATGTACCCATTATTAAAACACAAGCAACAATACATTTTCCATATATAAACACAGGAAATAATAAATCAACCACGTCCAAGCACATAACAAGTATCTCGAGGACTTGTTAGCATGCAAGGCTTAAACAATTTAACCCAACAGAAAAACCCAGTTACCGAATGCATTTCACAGTCAATCAATAGAGTATGAGCATACATTCGCATGTAAGCGACGTTTTCATTAATAACCTAAAAGTGGTATTCAACATTTCATCGATGTTATAGCTGATTTTACCACACATGGTGAATCACATTTTTATGGCCTTCCCTATCCTTTTGCAGACTCCTTAGACCCCATGGACCATTTTTGTACTTTTTATGTTTCCAAGATCATCCCTAAAAACATGCAAAATTTTCCATACGCGACTTTTAAACCCTTTCTCGCGTATATACGTGGGTTTGACCCCTAAAACCGCGTACATTAGGATGTGTGCAGAAGGACAAACTCTTTTGGAGTTTTCCTTGATGTTGATCCGACTCACTTGTCTCCTGGCCTTCCATATGCCTTGAGATCGCTCGGATTCGACATTTAATTACCCCATTGAAGAGCTATATAAGGAACCCTTTGGATACATTGAAGGCATGAGGACTTGAAGAGCAAGAAAACTATAGTCCATTTTTGGCGGAGCTTATACTTGAGTCTGCATCCATTTGTCCCTTGGAGCACTTTTGTGTTCTTTCCAAGCTTGCCTTTTGCTTGCGAGCTTGCTATCAAGAGATGGAGGATTGAAATGGTGGAGGCCCAAGTGGGGGACTTCGTTTCTGGGATTCGCAGACGTGCCGACAGAGGTTGTCTCTATTGTAATCTCTGTTTTATATTAATAGAAATATATTTTCCTGTCCAATAATGTGTATTTCAATGAATATTTGATCCATGGATTATTTCAAATGCTTATATGTTATTGATTATATATGCTATACTAGGTCTAACACGATTATATATAGCATGCTTGTCTTGTTTATTGAATGTGTTAGGATATTTAGACACTTAGGAGTTAGTTAAGATCAACTTGTGTAATATATCCGTTAGGTAAAAGTGTGTTTCTTTAGTATGCATTTGTAAATATTCTAATCCGACAGTCACAATATGTTCTAGACATAAAGTGATCTGACGGTTCAACTTCTCTTAGATCATACCTACCATTGATCCGTGGCTTAACACCCGATTGGTCTATGATCTCTACTTAAAGAGCATAGAGGGTCCTTGGCTAGTTGATCGATTATGAGAAGCTCATGTAACTTTCTTTCTTTTGCATAATAAATTGCTCCAAGTAGCTATTTGGCTGGGGCCATGGACTGTTTCCCTCTCGAGGGTTTTAACCACGTGGCAAACATTGGTGTATTGATCTGTGATCTGTTTGTGTGAAGCGGTTGTTCTTGGTGTTCGGTCCTTTGGGAGTACCCTGTGTACCCTAACATGGTATTTACAAAGGAGACATTATTAGGAGAAGGAAGGAGGCATTAGAGCCTATCCCCCCTTAAGGACACATTCCTGAACTCCTAACATGGTATCAGAGCTTTTATGAAGAGCCGCTTTCGGTTTTGATCAAGATCTGGAACCGATGTTGCCGAAACTTTGAAAGGGTTTCTGTTTCTAGATTTTCTGTGCATTTGTGGCCTATGGGAGCTGTTCCATTGCGTCCGGAGTGCCGTTTCCATTTGGAAATAGTTTTCGTTTCACCGAAAATTGTTTCCGTTTGTTCCAGAAACACCCATTTCGGCAAATCTGAAGGTATAATGTTACAGTGACGGATTTGTTTTATTTTTTTTAAATCTCTCATATTTTATCAGTCTTATTATTATATATTTCTGTTTTAGTCTCAGAC
>LPNX010565468.1:0-15605 GCA_001517045.1 Pseudotsuga menziesii | reverse complement strand
CTTACAGAAGCGAATTTTTCTAAACTTCGGTCTATGTTAGGAGTTCAGGAATGTGTCCTTAAGGGGGGATAGGCTCTAATGCCTCCTTCCTTCTCCTAATAATGTCTCCTTTGTAAATCCTTCAATCCTATCCCAAGTTGTTCTTAAGGGGGGATGTTAGGATATTTAGACACTTAGGAGTTAGTTAAGATCAAATTGTGTAATATATCCATTAGGTAAAAGTGTGTTTCTTTAGTATGCATTAGTATGCATTTGTAAATATTCTAATCCGACGGTCACGATATGTTCTAGACATAGAGTGATCCGACGGTTCAACTTCTCTTAGATCATACCTACCATTGATCCGTGGCTTAACACCCGATTGGTCTATGATCTCTATTTAAAGAGCATAGAGGGTCCTTGGCTAGTTGATCAATTATGAGAAGCTCATGTAACTTTCTTTCTTTTGCATAATAAATTGCTCCAAGTAGCTATTTGGCTGGGGCCATGGACTGTTTCCCTCTCGAGGGTTTTAACCACGTGACAAACATTGGTGTATTGATCTGTGATCTGTTTGTTTGAAGCAGTTGTTCTTGGTATTCGGTCCTTTGGGAGTACCCTGTGTACCCTAACAGAATGTTGAGGAAGCAATTTATCAATTCAAGCTGGAGTTGGAAAGCTCAATGGGGATCTATGTCAATCATCTGGAATAAGGTAAGAATCGAGATCCTTTAGTGTTAGATATTTTGTTTCTCTTGCATATAGGAAAGGATTGATTTCTGGAGTCAAGTTGTCTGTTGTGGTACCCCAAGCCATAGGAATTTCTCTTAGTAACAGAATTGGCGACTCCGCTGGGGAGTTCCTAGTAATTGTCCTTTGGGAGTTTTATCGGCATTCAATGTTCTTGAATTGCTCTGCTTTCTCTGTTTCTGAGTTGGGTCTAGGGGCATGTTTGCTTGGTAGTGTCTGATTGGTGTGAATTTTGTCTCATCTTATCTATTTGCCTTCATTTTTATACATTTTCGTTCCTGTACGCGAGTTTTTAACCCACAATCGCGTATACATGCGGTTTTGACTGCTATATCCGCGTACATACACAGGTTTTCTACATACAATCGCATATGCCCTAAGTTTTTCCTTTTAGAGGAAGATTGATTGTTGCTAGGTGAATTTTGACGATTGCTGAGTCTCCTTTGATACTTCTAGAGTCTGTATACACCTCTGTTTCTGACCAGAGACACCTTTTTTAGGGGAAATTTTTTTCTAAGAATGTTCTTGTCATTGCATTTTTTATTTTTTGTTTTGGGATTATTGCATTAGATTTCTTTTACCTTAGTACTTTGCGTGAGTGCTATTCGATTGTGCTTGCAAATTCTAGGGGTGGTAGAATCATTCTTTTGCTTTGCTATCTCATTTTTTCAAAAAATCCAAAAAAATATTTGCTTCTTTGCATCATTATGCATTGCACTTTGCACTTTGCATGGTACTTGCACTAGGTTTGCTTAGGGAAGTATTAGTCAGGATTTCATATAGGAATGGCTGCATTTGTCATTTGAAGAAAAATTTGCATTTCACGTAGTAGCATGCCCTATTTTTCATTCAACACAATGCATTTGCATTGATTGTTAGGTGTGCGTTTTACTTCATGTTGTGTCATAACACCATTGGTTGCACGGTCATCTACCTTTTTTGAGTAATAAAGCCAGATAAAATCAACGCTTAATTAAAATGGATTACGCTATTTTCTTTGATAGGGTACACCAACAAGATTAGGTTTTAGGGTCTTGGAATAGTTCATTGTGAGTAAATTCTCCAAGACCACTAAACAACAAAATCCATGTGTTTGTCCAGGTGAGAGTGTGAAATTCCTTGGTATAATTAGTGTTTCTCAAGATCCTCCTCTTACAAGGGAGCTAAGCACGAGGCAGTGTGAGCGGTTATTGATTGGGATGACCCCTAGTCATAACTGAGTAGCACCGCAGATATTTGCAAGATTGTATTTGTATCTGGGGACTCTCTTTCGAGAGTTTCGAGATTCGCTACCCTGCCCATACGGTCAATCCCTCTTGCAATTTTCCGCCTAAGCATTGATTATATTGAGGTGACCTTAGTGGCCTTACCTAGGTTATCGAGGGGGTACTTTGCAGGGGTTATTCTACAGGTGTCCCGGCCAAGTTGGGGTTGGACAGCACAGTCGCTATATGCATTGAAGCTGAGGGCCACAATAATTGGTTACGAACCTCTGCTTGTTGTGTATGGGAGTCTCAAGCCTCTCTTGGGCAAGACATACATGCTTCATTCAGAATCTCACATATCCTACCCTTGTTTGCTTGTGATTGGCTTTAGATTATATTGGTGTATGCTCTGTGCACGTTAGCTTGCTTAGGGTTTGCATAATTAGAGAGTCTTTTTCATTTTTTGAGTCATTGTGGATTCGGGTGCGGCACCCCGCCGTTCTCGTCGTTTAGCAAGACTTTTGCCTTCTACATCTCCTCCTCCTTTGGGAGAGAGAAATAGATAGTCCAGGCAGACTACTTCTCACATTGATTCACACACGATGGGAGATCATGAAGATGAAATTCCTGAGTTGTCTTGTCCACCTCAGGAGGTTGAGGAAGAAGATCCTATTCCTGTATATGATCCTTCACCTGATATACCTACACACTCTAGGTTCGATCCTTCACATGATATACCTACACACTCCGGGTATGATCCCTCACTCACAAGTCGTCGGAATTGGATGCCGGGTAATGAGACTCATCAGGAACCTGTGAGCACTAGGTATGTTAGTTATGGCATGTCCAGTATCCCTGCACACAATCCAGCATATAATGCCGAGTCGAAATTTGATCCTTGCACTATGCCTGGGGGCATTCCCATTCCTTTCCATGCGGAGATATTTGGGAGCACGAGTTACATTGCACCCTCCATCCCGGCGGTGGAGGCTACATCTCAAGTTCGTCCTAGACCTGGTGTTAGTAGTCCTATTCGGATACCAGAACCAAGACGAGTGATGGTAGGGAATACCACTTACATAGTTTCACATGTCCCTTCGTCCTCTATTCCTAGTTCCTCGAATGCTATTCCTCCCCATCATTCACGTGGTCCTTCAGGCCGGAATGTCACTACAAGTCATGTGCATACTGCTGCTACTCGCATAGTCGTGTCTCAAAGTCAACTACCTCCTATTTTCTTGGGAGGTCATATTAATACTTCTAGAGGTCATAGTCCTACTTCTGGAACGTCTATTCCTACCTCTGGAGTTTCTCATGGGACTTCTTATGGACCATATTATGGACCGCAGTATGCACAGAGTTATTCACCTTATCGGTATGGGTATCAACAACCCGCTTACTCCCCGAATTATGGCTTTGTAGCCCCAAATAGTCAAGTTATACCACATTATGGTGCTTCCATGCCACCCTACATGGGTCAAACGGGAGGAGGATAATATGGCCATGGCCATGGTGTTTACAATCATTAGTCCTATGTGAACCAAAATTATCAGGGAGCGTCTCATCGACCTGCTCAACCTAGACTCCCTTTCCTCGCAATGTTAAATTTGCCTGACTTTTCGAGACTAATGAATGATCCAGTCTCTCATGACCCAGCTTGGCTAGCTGTCCTTAATAAGCTTCCCTAGGACATTCCCAAATTTCAGGGCAAACCAGGAGAAGATCCTAGTGAACATGTTACTACTTTTCACCTTTGGTGCTCTTCTAATTCCTTACATGAAGATTCTATCCATTTAAGGCTATTTCAAAGCACCCTTACAGGGCCTGCAGCAAAATGGTACATAGAGTTACCTAAGGGGGCATTTGTTTTGTTCGATGACCTAGCTATGACTTTTCTCTACCACTTCTAGTTACCAGTGCATTACGACGTTGGTATGAAAATCTTATCGACATTTCGGCAAGACAAAGCCACACATATCTCGGACCATATCCAAGAGTGGCGTAGATGGAAGAGATTTATTAAAGCCTTCATATCGCTGAAGTTTCTACTTGAGTGGTTCCTTAAATCGTTACTACCTTATATAGCGACGGATGTTTCTACATCCAGAGTTCAGAATGAGGAACAAGCCATTTTTAGGGCACAAGAATTGGATTTGATTTATGCTCAATCCGGTTTGTTATATGAGATCATTCCTAACGCTCCGCGTTCTAGTTTCGACCCTAAGGTCAAACCTGGACCACATGCCGATGGTATTGTTGGTTGTACGAGTACCAAACTTACAGATTAAGTTGTAAAACATGTTAGTCCATTATCTATCAACCGATCTACCTCAGCACAAGCCACGGCTTCATCTCAACCCACCCAAACAGCGAGTGTGCTTTCGGTGCAATCGTCGGACCCGAAGGGTAACCAGCAACCCAGAAGGAATAAGAAGAAGGGTAAAAACAATTGTAACGGTGGGAATAGGAATGAAAATGACAATTCTAATGACAAGAAAGATTGAAATGTTGGGGGGGATAAGCAGCCTAAACGTAAGGTTAAGTTTCCTTGCAAGTTGTGTAAGGATGACCACCTCACTCACTTGTGCCCTCGAATAGAAGAAGCCACGAGGTTCATAGCGTAGGGCCCAGCTGTGTTGACTAAACCTTTACCTCGTAATCAAAATATGAACTCGAGGACCCATGATCAGTCTGGTGGGGATCAACTGTTTGCGCTTAGGGTTCTATGCTTTTATCTCACACCAACAAACAGACCCACAATGTTGACCCTTTCGGCAACAACCTGCGAATAGGTTGCAGTCTCACCCGAAACAGCTATGGGGTGCCGCAAAATTAGGTTTATGTAGGCAAAAGAGGGATATTACTGTACCTTTAGTCTTAACAATGAATATTTATGCAATACAGATCTTCGACATTTATGTAAATAGCTTCGCAGTTTATATAAAAAGACAGTTTCTTGCTTAACCCTTAACTGGGAATTCATAGCAAAGTTAATACTTAGCAGTTTATCTTACTTTATCATTCATCTACTTATCAAATTCATAAAACATAACAGAAACAAAATAAAAAGAACCACCACAACACAAGATATACGTGGTTCACCCCAAGTGTAGGGGCTGCGTCCACAGAACTGTGTTTATATTCAACACTTCACAAATGACACAGTTCTGATCTATGCACTCAGCTGCAGATCTTCTCGACAACCCAAAGCTGCGCACTTAGCTGCACAATCTTTCTTCCAAAACCCTCTGTGCACTCAGCTGCAGAGGTCGTCCACGCACTCAGCTGGGACTTAACCTTAAACCCAAAAATAGACCTTAGCTTCTTCGCATCAAATCATCATAACAAAAATCGTAAAAAACCTTAAAAACCTACTTGAATCCTTTACATAAGTGCCTATTTATACAAGTGCACTATTACAATACCATGGGCTCAAACCATGGGTTTAAACCATGGGTCATTTACAAAAAGAGGGGCTTCGACCCAACCCCGAAGCCCCTAAGACTATTTTGGACCACAACTCTGCTTACAAGCTTTACACCAAAACCGCGGAGTTGCCAAAATTAAGGACCTTTAAGGTCCGAACCCCAACAGGCCCCTAAGACTCACTAGTGTCCCATCCCGGGACACTCTGCTGCTTTTCTGGTGGAAGAATCTTATTGGCGAAGATAGTAAATTGCTTGTTGAGGCTGCGCATGATATCTTCGGTTGCTTGCTCTTTCTCCACTATCTCCTGCAATGTTGCTGTAGATGCTTCGTTGGCCTTTTCCTGTGCAAACGCATCATACTCCTTCAAAACTTTGAGCTGGTTGTTCGTAACAGTGCTCAACTCTAAGGCCTTATTAATAAGGGGCTGCACAGATTTCACCAACAGTGTTTCTTTCCTTCTGCAAGACTCAATTTCTTGTTGGAGTTCATTGCTATGCTTCACCTTAAGCATCTTCTGCATAGGAGGCAATTTCTTAATTTCTGCTTTTACTACGTCCAGCTCTGTCTGTCGCTGCTTGATAGTTTCTTGCAACTTTTCAACTTCTAGGTTGTCCTGTAAGTTTGCCCAGGCCTCGACGCTTTCCTCTAGCAGCTTTGATGCACTGCTCACAAGATCTAAGATCTTCGTTGCTGAGGCCTGAATATCTCTGTGACGTTGTTCCCTGACCTCTGGTGGACTCGCAGGAATGATGCGAAGTTGAAGCTCCGCAATCTGAGCCTCATGTTCTTCTTTCATTTTCTCTATCTAGCTTCGAGACTGTTGTGCATAGTCTTTCAGCTTGACGATTCTTTGCTCTGGTTCTTCTTCAGCCTGCATGTCGAAGTCAGGGAGACTTCGACACGCCTCATCCAACACTCGTGCTAGTGTAGCCCGCTTGTTTTTTGCTTCCCTCTTCTTCTGCTCAGCTTCTTCCAAATGCGCTACAAGGCTCTCACTTTGCTTCGTGGCATTCTCTAACTGCATGTGTGAGTAGCTGTCTCATTCATGAATCTCCTTCATGAGTGCCAATTGACAAAGATGCAGCTCCAGCATAGACATCTTGGTGTAATCTATCTCAACTGTCATGCTCATCTGCGATCGAGATGCTGCGTCAGTTATTATGAGGGCTACACTTGGTACTTGTCCTCTGTTGCTTCAAGTTGGCCATTGTCTTGTATCTGGCTGCGCGCCTACTGGGGCACAGCTTGCTGCGACGCCCGTGGCTGTTCTTTCCGCTGACTCCTTCAGTTCTGTAATTCGCTGTGCTACGCCAGTGAGCGCATCAAGATCTGTAACTGCAAACTCTGCCCAATTGCTGGAAAATACCTTTGTAGACTTTGTCAGAGCCTGATCAAGCTATTTAATCGTCACGGCAGGCTCTTCGACGATATTCTTTCCCTTCGACGCCTTATCTTTCTTTCTGGGATGAGGCTTAGTCACTTCCTCTACCTCTAAAGACTTGCGCTCATCTGGGCGATTGGGGTCTGAGATGGTTTTGACCAACTCTTCTTTTTCTTCGTCGGCTCCTTCATCGCCACCATAGTCATCTCCGCTCTGCTGCGACTCATCTTGTTCTTCACTCTCTTCTGGTGGGTTACTCTACGGCGGCTGACTAGGACCTGCGCCCACATCCATTACTAGAGGAACTAGTATGTTGGGCCTTGTTCCTGCGTCCTTCATCCATTCAGTCGGCCACTGCTGAACTACTGCGAGGATGTCTTCCTAGTTCACCACGTATGGAAACTTCCACCATTTATGCTTGTTATCTGCGTGGGCCTGGATGAAGACATTGTGCATGTCATCCTTGAAGTTGGCCACTCCCACATATTGAGAAAATAGCTCATTACTGAGCCGCGGTGTTTTCAGGATCTCATATGAGATACTCATTGAATAAAAGGCGAACACATAGTTTGTCATCTGCTGTAAGGCTTTATCCTGTGAAACCCAAAGAGATGCGTACCTTCCTGCGCCAGGCATCTGCGGAGGCACATCGACAAATTGCGCCTCGATAGGTTCTCTCCATCCTACCAGTGCAATAAGCACTATCAACCATGAGTAATGAAAGGGTCTACCTTTCTCTTGCGCATCACGAACATCTTCAAGGAATTCTTGCGCAATGTACTCTGCCCATTTGTAACTGTAGCCTTCGGCACAGTTTGCAGCAATGCTGACAATCGGGGCAGGCACTTCATTCGGTCTGCACTTCCGCACTAATTTGCATGCTAGGAGCTCTGCGACGAAGCAAATGTTTTGATGCCAAATTGTCGAGGTTTGATACCCTCGCTTTCCTTTTGTCAACCCGAAGTGGTCCTTCATGTGCTGCGCCAGCTTCGTATCCTCATGTTTTCCTACAAATTCAATCCCAGGATCAGGCCCTTCCTTCGGCAAGCCTTTGATCCTATGAATTAACTCTCCATCAATAGGAATTCGTTGGTTTCCTATACATAGGTGCCCATCATGCACCAACACCAATAGCTGCTTAACCACCACGATCACCTGCGTGTTGCGACCAAAGTGGGGGACATTCAACATCTTCAGCAAGCCAGCAGCTCACTGCTTCACTTCAAGCAATGTCGTTGCATCCTCCAGATAATGGATGGCGTGCAAGTATTTTCCAGGTGCAAACTGTGGAAATTTCCCACGATCATTCGTATCGTGGTCTGCGTACTTGAGCCGGTCTAATTTCCTGTCATCGTTCCGACCAACTGCACACCCTGTGGCAGCGAAGGGGTGCGTAACGTGAACTTGGTTGTCGGTCGAGGTGGCTGAAATCCTCGTCGAATAGGCAGAAGATATGGTGGACGCTGCGATGCAACGTTCTCATCCTCACCGAATTCTTCCAAACCTTTAGGTGGGAGCTCTGCTGAACTAGAAGGATTCATCTCGGTATCCTCCGGTGTCTTTCTTGATGGCTTGTGTCTTTCTTCGTTCCGCTTAGAGTGAACTTCTGCTTTAAATTTCTTTCTGGTTGATTGTGTCTGCATTGGTTGATTCGGCGCTGGGAGAGTCTCTTCGCAAGGTGGAGATGTAGGTGGGTTGCTCATAAGGTTCTGCAGACCCCTCTGGATATATTCTCTCAACAATTCCTGGACTTCGCGATCAGCTGACATGGACTCAACTCAAGAAAATGCGTAATGCAAAATTCCCAGGTCTGTGTGTCTTCTTATAGAATCCATCGACCAAATCTGTCATAACTATGCATTAAAGACACCAAATCTGACCGAACGGCGGTAAATCTTGTCCAAACGGCGCTAGATTTCCCAAAATCTCATCATTACAGGCAATTAATACAGTTAACGTACCGACGTCGCCAAATCAGATTTTTGCCAACGGTCACATTTTAAGCTTCGACATACCTTTCTTCTTCGGCACAACCACTAAGTTCAGCTTCGCCACACAAAGGACCATCGACACAATACATACCTTCGACACATCCTGACATCAGTTTCGACAGAAATTTGAGCTTCGACCCAGGACAGGATTTCTTCCACAACCTTCGACACTTCGTGAATTTTTCAACAATCTGCTGAAGTTCTCTGAGAACAACTTCATTATAGTATAGTACCCAATTTCAACTATTATTGGTACTTAGACTATTCTTCTTGCTATTACGTCTGATCAGGGGGTACAGGCGTGTCCCTGTACTTCTTTAATCTACTTCCATTCACCATGGAGGGCAAAATTTCTCCATTCAATTTAGCTAACTGAACTAGACCACCATCAATAACTTTCTGAACTATGTATGGTCCTTTCCAATGTGTCTTGAACTTACCTGAGAACTTCATGAATTTACTGTCGTATAAGAGCACAAGATCACCATTCTGAAAATGTTTCTTCTTAATGTGTCTGTCATGCCATGCTTTTTCTCTAGCTTTATGTACTTGCTGCTGGAAACCTGTAATGAATCTTTCTTCTTCTAGTTCCAGTATCTTCGCCAACCTTTTATTCAACATGGTTGGATCATCCATCTCTGTGAAGGTAGATATTCTGAGGCTAGGAACAATGTACTCCATGGGCATAACTGCTTCATGTCCATATACTGGCCTAAAAGGTGTGTGGCCTATCAGCTTCTTACAAGTGGTTCTATAAGCCCATAATACTGCTGGAATTATAAGATACCAATCGTTTCTGTTAACATTGGAAACCTTCGTCAGAGCATGCTCCAGAATCTTGTTAAACGCTTTGACAGTTCCATTTGCTTGAGGATGGAAGGCAGTACTCTTCTAATGATATACTTGAAATTCTTCAGTCAATGCTTCAATAGTCTTATTCAGAAAATGTGATCCTTAATCACTCATAAGAATTCTAGGACACCCAAACCTCGACAAGATATTATCAAATATGAACTTCACAACTGTAGCAGCGCTACAGTCCTTGACTGGTTAAGCTTCGGCCCAACGAGTAAGGTAATCAGTTGCTGTAATAATGTATCTTGCTCCAGATTTATTTGCCTGTAATAAAGTTACCTGTGGAACCAGAGGAATCTCATCCCTCCTGGATGGTTTGTCTTTCCTCTGACAGATATCATAGGTGTGGCAATACTCTCTTGCATCTTTATGAATCGTAGGCCACCACAATCCAACTGTCAGAATCTTCTGTGCCGTAGCTTTTCCTGCATAATGACCTCCTGCTGCTCCAGAATGTGCCTCAGCCAAAATTAATGGCTTTTCATGCTCCAGTACACATCTCCGCAGTATTTCATCTGGTCCCATCTTATATAATTGTCCTGCTATCAAGGTAAAGTTAGCTGATCTTACCACCAACTACTTCTTCTACTGTGTTGTCATCTTAGAGGGTGCAAAACCTGTAGACAAGTACTGAACAATATCCTGAAAATAGTCATCAACCATCTGGATGGAAAACAACTGGGCATCAAGAAGGCCTTCGTCCAAACTAGTGGGCTCTTCTCCTCACTCGAGCCTCGACAAGTGGTCAGGCCCTAGGTTAAGTCTTCCTAGCTTAACTATGATCTCAAAGTCATACTCCTAAAACATTTTCAGCCATCTGCATATCCTTCCACCTAACACAGGCTTGTTAACCAAATACTTCAAAGCAGAATGGTCAGTGAACATCTTAAAATGAGATCCTAACAAATCATGTCGAAACTTTTGAAAGGCATAAACCATAGCTAGACCTTCTCGTTCTGTCGTAGTATAATTCTTTTTTGCTGTGGACAATATTCTACTTGCAAAAGCAATAGGGTGATCAATATTACCTTCACCTGACTGAGCCAATACTACACCCAAAGCAATGGAAGAGGCATCAACATGAACATGAAACTCCTTACTCTAGTCAGGGAATACTAAGATAGGAGCAGTTACCATCTTTTATTTCAAAATATCCAAGCTTTCCTTACATTCAGGTGTCCATTCAAACTTAATATCTTTCTTCAATTTCTTTTCCATAGGGGTTGTAATCAGAGCATATCCTTTAATGAATTTCCTATAATATCCAGTATGACCAAGCGTAGTGCGAAGTTGCTTAACAGACTTCGGAGGTGGCAAGTTCACAATAATGGCTATCTTCACAGGATCCACCATCAATCCTTGCTTGCATACAATGTGACCTAGCAGAATTCCAAAAGGTGCACAAAAGATACACTTCTTCAGGTTCAATGAAATCTGATGTTGTCTACACTTGTCCAGCATAAGTCTTAAACTGGCTATATGATCTTTCAATAACCCAAAGACAGTCCAATCATCAAAGTAAACTTCCAAGAACTTATGAATAAATTCCTTAAATGCAGATATGACTACTCTGGAAAACATAGCAGGTGCATTCTTCAATCCAAAGGGCATAACAATATACTGAAAAGATCCCATTTCTGTAGCGAAGGTTGTTTTATGTCGATCCTCTGGAGCAATTTTGATCTGATGGTAACCTGAAAATCCATCAGTGAAAGAATACACTTCTTGACCTCCGACATTGTCTAAAACTTCATCTGTAAAGGGAGTAGGAAAAGGATCATGTAAACAAGCATCGTTCAACTTCCTCAGATCAACACAGATTCTGATTTATCCCTTGGTCTTCTTTTCTTGTACCACCATAGGGCTGACCCATTCGGACTCTTCGGCAAGCTCAATGATTCCTGCGGCGAGCATCTTATCTAGCTCCATCCTGACTTTTTCTTTATATTTAGGGTTCAGCCTATAAGGGCGCTGCATCACAGGCTTCACATCAGCTTTCAAAGGGATTTTTATCACTCCTATATCACCAAGGATACCTTTCATTTCTGAGAACTTCGTCGGAAATAAGTCCTGATACTCATGGAGAAGTTCAGTCACTTTGCTTACCATTTCTTCGTCCCAATAATCTCCAATGGCAGCATACTTAGGTATTTCTTCTAATCCATTGTTTACTTTCCTTGTTTTCAAGGGCTGAGTGACTTCAGGTGATTCGACTTGTCAAAACCCCAAAATTTCAAAAAAAATTAAACTTTTAAAAATAGCATAAATACATGTTCATACAATCGTTAAATGTTGGTTAGTTAATGCTATTAATTTTGTAACTGTATGATCTTTACTTTGTTTTGAATACTAGTTGAGTTTCTCGTCAGTTTTCTGAATGTTTTCTGTTTGCAACAGCAAGGGGATATGCTACGTTAAACTGGGCTTACTTAGCTGCTAAGCTAATGCACACAGTTTTCCTTTCTCTTACAGATCTTCAGGTATATTTTTGGGATTGCTGCTAACAGATCATTTTAAAGTAATAAAATCATATGCTGTTACCAAGTTCATTCAGTAAAGAACTATATAAATATATCACATGTTAGCCAGACTATTCAGCTTCCTACAGGTAAATCTTTCCTTATTTTACTTTTGATAAGAAGAATATTCGATGAGAAATGGTTTAAAGACACTAGAGAAAAATAGATCGCCATTTCCATTTACATCTATGAACTTTTCAGTTGAATAAACATTCAGAAATAAAGATGGTAGTTTTTACATGAATTTCTTGTCCAACTATTACCTACAATCTCTTGCAATACTAGTACTAGGTAAAAGCTACAAATGTATTGTTCATTAGAGAATTTAATGGCTAAAAATAGGTTCTTATAAGTTTTTAATGTTGCCTTTAGAATGGATAATGACACCAGTCTAATTCATGTAAGTAAACAGAGTTCCTTGAATTATTTAAGGACATAAACATTTACAAGAACATAGATCATGATATAGAACAACTCACATGTTGTTCATGGTCACTCTTTGAGAAATTAACTCATAATAACAATAATTTAACATGTAAAAGTAATTGTTAGACTTTTTGTTATCATTATTATACTAAGATATTTGGTCACAAGGCATATATTTTATGAATCATGATATAATAACACTACACTCAAATTTTTATAAGTCTTATAACATAAGTTCGTTGATTATGCTATAAGGCAAATGGACTAACCTCAAGCGAGGTCTCCAAGTATAATTTTACATTATAATTATTAAACTAGGTTTAACAATACCTAGTCAATTTATAGTTCAATGTTTTCAAAGCAAGATTCGTATGTTAAAGGCTTAACATTATAATGCAAACATTTCAATGTTTATATAATATCGTGGAGTATTAACACATCAAACTAGGGTTAACATAGGTATAATATAGTTTATTGTATTGCATTGTAACGTTTGTTTTTATAATAGAAAACTAACATTATGTTGTTTGTTATAACGCAGGTAATGGTCGAGGTTGTGATCATATTGGAACCTTCACACCATAATTTTGTTGGCCATTGCAATGATATGAAACATTATCAACCCGACCCACTCATTGGCAATAGTTTATATGCTGTCGTGGCTGCCTCCTTGCCATGCATTGGGTGATTATAAGTTGACTTGCCCCCTTTTCTTATTTCAGTCATTCCCTCGCCTGCGGGCTTGAGCTCTGTCGAACCCTAGTGGTTCATTCTGGTTGATCTTTGTCCTGAGACTGTCTGGTTTTTAGCTCTCCTTTGTGGTGCTCCTTTGTGGTGCTGTACAGAAGTTCACGGCTCGAAAGTTAACAGCATTGTAGTCGATGGTGGTTTATCAGTTGCATCTCCTTTGGGAAAAGAAATTTGGTTTCCTGCCAGCCCACTCTTACAGGTGAAGAAAGGGTTTGCTTACCCTAGTTCCTGGTCGTTCGTTTGCTCAACACCGCAGGTAAAAGTTTGCAAATACAAATTTCTTATCAGCAAGGATTAGTTCAGTTATAAATTGTTAGGGTTTTCTAACAAAAGACTGCCCTTCGATGGCAGGTTTGCCCTTCAAAAGATCGACTGCCTTTTGATGGCAGGTTTTCCCTTCTCGACGCAGATGAGATCATTAAGAGATACAGCTCCACGCTACACGGGTAAGCCTGGTTTTCATAGCACATCTCTTTGTTGGTTGTGTAGACAGCGTGCACTTCTGTGATTTCTTGGGTTCTTTGCTATCGCACTAGCTGTAGCTTTCTCCATCGTTTTATCAGGGTAAATCCCTGCGATAAAAGATATACAACTCCTGGGATGAGGCTGCATTTACATACTTTGTCTTTATTTAAGAATGGCGATGGCTGTTAGTTTTAAAGTTTTTGATTCAGGTAAAACCCTAACTCTATAAGATTTTTCCGGCTACGGCCGTGGATGTAAACTAGTTTTATTTACTGTAGGTTTTTGTTTTGTAAACAATGTTTACAGGCTTTAAGCCTTTGAGTTATTATTATGTGAATAATGTTCTACAGGCCGCGAGCCTTGCTTTTACAGTATTTTGTTTTTGTCTTTACAGGCCATCGGCCTTGCATTTGCAGTTATGGGTTATTAAAATGAATCAAGTAATAATTTCTTAAGTATTTACTTGTGCTGAGTAATGTTTTACTTTCAGTGTTACTTATAATGTGAGAAACTGGTTTTTCTTTCTCGCAATTACTTCTGCTGTAATGACTAGTTTAAAGCAAAGGAAATACTTACTGGGTTTCATTTTAATATCCCAGCTGTAAATGTTTTTAGTTATTTTTATTTCATTATGCTATTGTTTAGTTTTTAAAAGCTTAAGCTCCATGATGGAGCACTCTGTACTTGTATCTTTACTTCAGATTTATAAATATACCTCTTTGATTTTTTTTTAGTTTAATAAGATTGTGATTTAGAACCTATAATGTATAAGTAACATGCAGGCTTTTAATACTGTTTTTAAATGAATAAAACAACTGTAGAGTTTTATTGTCTAGCTTTATAATTTTCTTACCAATAGTTCGCAAGGTTTAAATGCTTAGGGTTTTAAAACCTAAATTTACAGTTGTGAAATTATTGTTGTATATTATAATAATTATTATTATAATAACATTCTATTAAGATATTATTTATTAATACTAGGTCCTTTAGTAACGTTATTTATCTATAACCCATCTTAAACTAGAACATAAATAATATATTATTTCTATTCTGTATATTAATATACTAGATATCTATTTGTATGTAATTATCTATATAAGTATTACTTATATAACCCCATGTATAATTACTAGAAAACGATACTATTTCTTGATGTAAATAGGATTATTGTTTAATGTGATATATGATTATTGGTTTTTGAAATTTAATGTTTCTTGTAGTACTTATATAATATTTAAGTAAACTTT
This sequence comes from Pseudotsuga menziesii, assembly GCA_001517045.1. NCBI lineage: Eukaryota > Viridiplantae > Streptophyta > Pinopsida > Pinales > Pinaceae > Pseudotsuga > Pseudotsuga menziesii. Next base: position 608 of record LPNX010565468.1, on the reverse strand, counting down.
TATAATACCAATATAAACACATAAACATAAAATAGTATCTATTTTTAAAGATAACAGTTTGTGAAGTATGCTTTTCACTGAGCTGATAACATTATTGGTGTACAGAATTTCTGGTAAATGCACTTTTTACTACAATACAGATTACTACACAATACTGTAATTGTATTAGTTTAACTGATAAATACCTAAATCCTTTATCCGCAATATATTTATCTTATACAAAAGATAACGATTATAACTTATGCTAGGTGCAGCAAAACAAATACAGTCTTTCAACTCTGTATCAACTCAGAACTCTTAGTCAGTTCCCTCAGTTCAAATAGCTGTAATCAGCATCAAGTTTCTGCAAACATCCACTCAAAGTCACTTCCTTACTGTCTTTCCCCTTTTCCTCAAATGAAATTCCTGAATAACATTCAGCTGAATGAATTCTTTCTGGAATAAAACTGAGCAGCCTTAGCTCTCTTCATTGAGTACTTTTAAAGATTGCATAGGTCTTAGTTGGGTTAACTATCATTTAATGAGCCACCTGCTCACATTCCACTTTCTTGGGGAATCATGACCCCAAATATAGGGAAGTTTCCACCTGCAACTTAGGAAGTGCTTGA
>LPNX010565443.1:0-68560 GCA_001517045.1 Pseudotsuga menziesii | reverse complement strand
ACACTCCATATTCTTGCTCCTTTGTCAATTCCCTAGTATATTGTGTAGAATTTATTACTTCTCAATAGACAGTGCAAAACGGAGCAAATAATTTTTTTTGTACCCAATTTAAAATTATTATTTTTTTAAAAACAATTACCTTCCGTCGCTTAAGCGACGCTTGTAAGTGTCGCTTAACCGACGCTCCATTTCCCTATCCATCGCTTAATCGACGTTTCCTAATGTCGCTTTTCCGACAGGTATGGTTTCTATCCGTCGCTTAATCGACGTTTCCCAATGTCGCTTTTTCGACAGTTATAGTCCATATCCGTCGCATACCAGATGGAATATCCCGTCGCTTATACGACAGCCCCAGTTGACATCCGTCGCTTCTCCGATGCATCTGCTGTCGCTTAATCGACAGACTTAAGAGTTTTTTCATCAAAAAGTTTCTGTACTGTCGAAGAAATTCCGTCGCTTAACCGACACTGGAAATTTAAGCGACAGTTTCCTATGTGTCGCTTAAGCGACGGTTACCTAGGTGTCGGATCACCGACAAAAAGTTTCCAACGGTTAAAAAAAAATCAAAGTGTCGTTCATGCGACTAAGTAAGATGATATGCCTACTAGTGGGCCTTTCTACCGTAGAAAAGTGAATATATTTTCATGAATTTTGTCCACGAAGCAAAATGTAGATCCATAAAACAGTTCAAACATAATTTCAATAATCAAGGGAAGTTTATTTAAGTGAATTTTTATATATTCATACACTCATTTTATGTGGTGGTCCATTTTCTATAATAGTCAAGTTTTAGGACAACCACTTGTAAACCCAAGAATGAAACATCCTGCCTACAAAGTTATATAAGCAGATGTGTGAATGAAAGAATCACATTGAGCCATTACCCCCCACCTTTTGGAAATTATTTTTCTAATGAAAGAATCAAACTTTTGCAACAAAAATAGAGAGAAGTAAAACTATCACTACAATTATGCATCTTTGCCTGCTGTAATCAAACATGGAACGAAAAAAAACACATCGTACATCTTAGGGCTATGTCCTGTAGCTTTTATAAACAGGAAGATTTCAATAATACTCACCAAATGATTATCAAGATGAATACTAGAACATAGAAATTCAAAGAATTTTCTGTTTTGGGGAATTCCACAGTATTTTAGGTTACTACCATTGTTTTGCAGGCTAACACCATTTTACAGGAAAGCTATTTGGTACTTGTGTGAATATCTGTTTGGTCTAAATCCTTATTAGACTTAGTTTGCTTCAATACTTATTTTCTTTATCGAGCTATATATTTAAATGATGATTTGTAACACGTTCTTCCTTTATTTTTTCTTTCTTATATGAGAAAGGAAATGCAAATTTCAATTTCTGCTATGTTCTACAATTTCGCTTGAAGCTTAGCTAAAATATAGTAGCTTCACTAGAAGCAACAATTCCTGGGCACTAGAACCAACAGTTCTAGCCCTAAGCAGCAAGGTAGCTCTATAGTATGGATTGTAGTTTTGTCAAAGACCCTTCATACCCATGCTTTTATGGTGTCCCTGTCAAAGGAGGAATGTTCACTTACTTTACAAACTACTAGTAAAATCCAGTTGTGAAAGGAGGTAAAGATGACAACAGGTGGGAGCCTAGTAGGAAAGATTGCACTGGTTTGTTGTAATTCCAATTTTTCTATCGATGGGTGATTCAAAGGATAAATTTTTTTGAAACATCCAAATTATGGACACAAGTATAATTGTTATGTATAAATTTTCTTTGACACATAGACCATGGCAACTCAATATGTATTAAGCAGCAAATAAGCAGGTACAATGTGAGTATGTTTTTCCTTTAGCACAACACAATTGCTTGGGACAATATTAGTACCCTTTAAATGGTATGTTGTGAGGCCTACACCCATTGCAATTGACATGATAGCATGGAGTTGAACCAACATAACATGGAGATATTTATATTTCCCTACAATGATATATACTATAAGAATATAGTATCTTAACAACTAAAACCCAGTGACCCCACAGTTTATGTTTCACTTTGGATTTTATTATCCCACTTATTTATAGGGTACATCCATGAAATATTTTTGTCTTTCCCTTTGCTACATGGCTAGGGTGACATACCTCCATCACAGTGGAAGTTGCACAGGTGGACACTAACTTGGTTATGCCATTACAGTCTTTTTTGAAGATTAATTTAACCCTCTGCAAGCTAGGTACTATTAGAGTTAGGGTGAAGTAATTGTCGCCACTGTAACTATTTATAAGTATCAACCTGATTATGGCTTCTACCTAGCTCTTGTCAAGACTAAAAAACTCTACATATTCCACTTTAACAAGCCATTAGAACTAATAAATGCAACTCCATAGTCTACAAACAATGGTTTGGCAGTAAAGCAGAGTGCTTGTCATAGTCATGGCCCAGGTTCAAACCTCACCAAGCTTGCTTTCCCTTGTTGTTTGTCTAGACTAAGCAAAGAAAGGAAGTTATAGGAAATGGATGTTTTTTGATGATATATGTGTTCGACCCTATAAAATGGGATTTCCCTTTGTCAAACACTATACATTAGGATTTTTCTGCATCAATGTGTGTGTATGTTTTGCTGTATTTTCCTACAAGCAAAACAAACCAAGACTACACAGTTACCTAGTGCATGAATTAGGATAGATTTATCCTTATGGAAGTAATGCTGATGTGTTACCAATTATGACATTAAGCATAATATTTGAAATTTGAAAAACTCATCGATCCGATTGTCTATCTGACTTTGATTATCCTTGTATATACTGGTCATTTGGAGGAATCAACTCTCATCATTGTTCTGAGTTGTGATTAAAAGAAAACGCTACAATATTCTCCTCTCCTGAAAATTGATTTAGTAGTATAACTAAGAGATGGGACACAAATGCAAATAACCATCCCAATATCTGTTAGCTAACTCATGCATTGGTGCTTTGGTGTTAGATTTTATAGTTATAAACACTACGAGAGTTCAAGTTGAATTCTCACAAGAGCTTGGATTCTTGAATGACAATTTTTTGTTTAGCAAGCACACTAAGTAAGATGATATGCCTACTAATAAGCCTTTCTACTACAGAAAAGTGAATATATTTTCATGAATTTTCTCCACGAAGAAAAAGGTAGATCAGTAAAACAGTTCAAACATAATTTCGATAATCAAGGGAAGTTTATTCAAGTAAATTTTTATATATTCATACACTCATTTTATGTGGTGGTCTATTTTCTATAGTAGTCAAGTTTTAGGAAAACCACCTCTAAACCCAAGAATGAAACATACTGCCTACAAAGTTATATAAGCAGATGTGTGAATGAAAGAATCACATTGAGCCATTACCCCCCGCCTTTTGGAAATTATTTTTCTAATGAAAGAATCAAACTTTTGCAACAAAAATAGAGAGAAGTAAAACTATCACTACAATTATGCATCTTTTCCTGCTATAATCAAACATGGAACGGAAAAATAAACATCGTACATCTTAGGCCTATGTCCTGTAGCTTTTATAAAGAGAAACATTTCAATAATACTAGCCAAACGATTATTAAGATGAATACCATAACATCAAAATTCAAAGAATTTTCTATTTTCGGGAATTCCAGAGTATTTTCCGTTACTACCATTGTTTTGCAGGCTAACACCATTTTACATGAAAGCTATTTGGTACTTGTGTGAATCTCTGTTTGTTCTAAATCCTTATTAGACTTAGTTTCCTTCAATAATTATTTTCTTTATCGAGCTATATCTTTAAATGATGATTTGTAACACGTTCTTCCTTTATTTTTTCTTTCTGATATGAGAAAGGAAATGCAAATTTCAATTTCTGCTATGTTCTACAATTTCGCTTGAAGCTTAGCTAAAATATAGTAGCTTCATTAGAAGCAACAATTCCTGGGCACTACAACCAAGAGTTCTAGCCCTAAGCAGTAAGGAAGCTCTATAGTATGGATTGTAGGTTTGTCAAAGGCCCTTCATACCCATGCTTTTATGGTGTCCCTGTCAAAGGAGGAATGTTCACTTACTTTACAAACTACTAGTAAAATCCAGTTGTGAAAGGAGGTAAAGATGACAACACGTGGGAGCCTGGGAGGAAAGATTGCACTGGTTTGTTGTAATTCGAATTTTTCTATGGATAGGTGATTCAAAGGATAAAATTTTGTGAAACATCCAAATGATGGACACAAGTAAAATTGTTCTGTATAAATTTTCTTTGACACATAGACCATAGAAACTCAGTATGTATTAAGGAGCAAATAAGCAGGTACAATGTGAGTCTGTTTTTCCTTTAGTATAGCAAAATTAGTTGGGACAATATTAGTACCCTTTAAATGGTATGTTGTGAGGCCTACACCCATTACAATTGACATGATGCCATGGAGTTGAACCAACATAACATGGAGAGATTTATATTTCCCTACAATTATATATACTATAAGAATATAGTATCCTAACAACTAAAACCCAGTGACCCCACAGTTTATGTTTCACTTTGGATTTGATTATCCCACTTATTTATCGGGTACATCCATGAAATATTTTTGTCTTTCCCTTTGTTGCATGGCTAGGGTGACATACCTCCATCACAGTGGCAGTTGCATAGGTGGACACTAACTTGGTTATGCCATTACAGTCTTTTTTGAAGATTAATTTAAGCCTCTGCAAACTAGGTACTGTTAGAGTTAGGGTGAAGTAATTGTCGCCACTATAACTATTTATAAGTATAACCGTGATTATGCCTTTTGCCTAGCTCTTGTCAAGACTCAAAAACTCTTCATATTCCACTTTAACAAGCAATTAGAACTAATAAATGCAACTCCATAGTCTACAAACAATGGTCTGGCAGTAAAGCAGAGTGCTTGTCATAGTCATGGCCCAGGTTCAAACCTCACTAAGCTTTCTTCCCCTCGTTGTTTGTCTAGACCAAGCAAACAAAGGCAGTTGTAGGAAATGGATGTTTTTTGATGATATATGTGTTCGACCCTATAAAATGGGATTTCCCTTTGTCAAACACTATACAATAGGATTTTTTTGAGTCAATGTGTGTGTCTGTTTTGCTGTATTTTCCTACAAAAAAAATAAACCAAGACTACAGAGTTACCTAGTGCATGAATTAGGATAGATTTATCCTTATGGAAGTAACGATGATGTGTTACCAATTATGACATTAAGCATAATATTTGAAATTTGCAAAACTCATATATCCAATTGTCTATCTAAATTTGATTATCTTTATATATACTAGTCATTTGGAGGAATCAACTCTCATCATTGTTCTAAGTTGTGATTAAAAGACAAGCCTACAATATTCTTCCCTCCTGAAAACTGATTTAGTAGTATAACTAGGAGACCGGACACAAATGCAAATAACCATCCCAATATCTATTAGCTAACTCATGCATTGGTGCTTTGGTTTTAGATTTTACAGCCATAAACACTACGAGAGTTCAAGTTGAATTCTCACAACAACTTGGATTCTGGAATGACAATTGTTTGCTTAGTAAGCACACTAAGTAAGATGATATGCCTACTAGTGGGCCTTTCTACTACAGAAAAGTGAATATATTTTCATGAATTTTGTCCACGAAGCATAAGGTAGATCAATAAAACAGTTCAAACATAATTTCAATAATCAAGAGAAGTTTATTCAAGTAAATTTTTATTTATTCATACACTCATTTTATGTGGTGGTCCATTTTCTATAGTAGTCAAGTTTTAGGACAACCACCTCTAAACCCAAGAAGGAAACATATTGCCTACAAACTTATATAAGAAGATGTGTGAATGAAAGAATCACATTGAGCCATTACCCCCCGCCTTTTGGAAATTCTTTTTCTAATGAAAGAATGAAACTTTTGCAACAAAAATAGAGAGAAGTAAAACTATCACTACAATTATGCATCTTTGCCTGCACTAATCAAACATGGAACGGAAAAATACACATCGTGCATCGTAGGGCTATGTCTTGTAGCTTTTATAAAGAGGAACATTTCAATAATACTAGCCAAACAATTATTAAGATGAATACCAGAACATAGAAATTTAAAGAATTTTCTGTTTTCGGGAATTCAAGAGTATTTTCTATTACCGCCATTGTTTTGCAGGCTAACACCATTTTACAAGAAAGCTATTTGGTACATGTGTGAATCTTTGTTTGGCCTAAGTCCTTATTAGACTTAGTTTGCTTCAATACTTATTTTCTTTATCGAGCTATATCTTTAAATGATGATTTGTAACACGTTCTTTCTTTATTTTTTCTTTCTGATATGAGAAAGGAAATGCAAACTTCAATTTCTGCTATGTTCTACAATTTCGCTTGATGCTTAGCTAAAATATAGTAGCTTCACCAGAAGCAACAATTCCTCGGCACTAGAACCAACAGCTCTAGCCCTAAGTAGCAAGGTTGCTCTATAGTATGGATTGTAGTTTTGTCAAAGGCCCTTCATACCCATGCTTTTATGGTGTCCCTATCAAAAAAGGAATGTTCACTTACTTTACAAATTACTAGTAAAATCCAGTTGTGAAAGGAGGTAAAGATGACAATAGGTGGGAGCCTGGGAGGAAAGATTGCACTGGTTTGTTGTAATTCCTATTTTTCTATGGATGGGTGATTCAAAGGATAAAAAATTGTGAAACATCCAAATGATGGACACGAGTAAAATTGTTTTGTATAAAGTTTCTTTGACACATAGACCATGGAAACTCAGTATGTATTAAGCAACAAATAAGCACGTACAATGTGAGTCTGTTTTTCCTTTAGTACAACACAATTGCTTGGGACAATATTAGTACCCTTTAAATGGTATGTTGTGAGGCCTACACACATTGCAATTGACACGAGGGCATGGCATTGAACCAACATAACATGGAGAGATTTATATTTCCCTACAATGATATATACTATAAGAATATAGTATGCTAACAACTAAAACTCAGTGACCCCACAGTTTATGTTTCACTTTGGATTTGATTATCCCACTTATTTTTAGGGTACATCCATGAAATATTTTTGTCTTTCCCTTTCCCACATGGCTAGGGTGACATACCTCCATCACAGTGGCAGTTGCACAAGTGGACACTAACTTGGTTATGCCATTACAGTCTTTTTTGAAGATTAATTTAACCCTCTGCAAGCTAGGTAATGTTAGAGTTAGGGTGAAGTAATTGTTGCCACTGTAACTATTTATAAGTATCAATGTGCTTATGGCTTCTGCCTAGCTCATGTCAAGACTCAAAAACTCTACATATTCCACTTTAACAAGCCATTAGAACTAATAAATGCAACTCCATAGTCTACAGACAATGGTCTGGCAGTAAAGCAGAGTGCTTGTCATAGTCATGGCCCAGGTTCAAACCTCGCCAAGCTTGCTTCCCCTCGTTGTTTGTCTAGTCCAAGGAAACAAAGGCAGTTGTAGGAAATGATTTTTTTTTATGATATATGTGTTCGACCCTATAAAATGGGATTTCCCTTTGTCAAACACTATACAATAGGATTTTTCTGTGTCAATGTGTGTGTGTTTTGTTGTATTTTCCTACAAACAAAATAAACCAAGACTACACAATTACCTAGTGCATGAATTAGGATAGATTTATCCTTATGGAAGTAATGACGATGTGTTACCAATTATGACATTAAGCATAATATTTGAAAATTTGCAAAACTCATAGATCCGATTGTCTATCTGACTTTGATTATCCTTATATATACTGGTCATTTGGAGGAATCAACTCTCATCATTGTTCTGAGTTGTGATTAAAAGGAAACCCTACAATATTCTCCCCTTCTGAAAACTAATTTAGTAGTATAACTAAGAGATGGGACACAAATGCAAATAACCATCCCAATATATGTTAGCTAACTCGTGCATTGGTGCTTTGGTTTTATATTTTATAGTTATAAACACTATGAGAGTTCAAGTTGAATTCTCACAATAGCTTGGATTCTGGAATGACAATTTTTTGCTTAGCAAGCACACTAAGTAAGATGATATGCCTACTAGTGGGCCTTTCTACTATAGAAAAGTGAATATATTTTCATGAATTTTGTCCACGAAGCAAAAGGTAGATCAATAAAACAATTCAAACATAATTTAGAAGGAATGGATGTTTTGAGGATCTGTTTGAAAATTTCAGGAATTGTTTGATTTTTCAAAGGATTTGTTTCATGGGACCGAGATACGTTTCCTTCCACAAGGGATACGTTTTCATGGTGGATCCTAGGAGTTTCCGATCTGGATATGTATCAGATCTGTGGATCCTACACACTGGGGTGGTGGATCCGATAACATAGTGAATAACAATAACCACATAATATAAATTATTAACCACCTAACATTCAAAAATTCCTCCTGAAATAGTTTAAAACTTAATGCAAACATCCATTCATGGCATTTCTCAGACGAAATTTGATAATAAGGAACAAAAAGCAATCATATTTGAAACATTGCATAGTACTGAAAACAAATATTTGGATAATCCCATGGACAAAACAATAAAATCCATACAATTCTTAGTACAGAGTTTAGACATACAACAATTGGCTAATCCCATGGCCAAAATAATAAAATCCAATTTACATAGTGAAAATGTATTCAATAAATATAAGGTGACAAATCATCATCATCATCATGATTTGCATTTCCATGAAGATCGTAATCCTGATCACTCGTGTATGCATCTGCTTCATTTTCTCCATTTTCCTCATACAATAGATTTCCCTGACCATGCATATCATTCTCTATCTCAGTCTCTTCATTGTGAATCAAAGTTTCTTCTTCAAATCCAGCTCTATTGTCATCTTCAGCTTCTTCTTCCGGTGTTTCTTGTAAGCTTGTAGATTGCTCATCGAACATTATATTAGCATATTCCATGAATTTACTTTTCAAATGAGACTCTACTTGAATGGAATATGACCATCATGGGCTTGTTACATCATCAATTAGAAATTATTGGGTAATTTGAGGAGGCAAAACATATGGTTCATCATTCTTTGATAAAAATTGGTGTGTATTTATGCGTACAAACCCATACTCATCATGATGTACTACTGATGGTTTGATCCATTTGCATTTTAGTAATATGGGCCCAGTATCAGCATAATCAACTTGAATAATATACTGTATGAATCCAATATAAAGTTTCTTTTCAGTGCTGTGATGAAATTCGGCACTAACAATACAATCACAATTTTCTTTTCCTTTGTCCTTTTCTTCCACTCTTAAATGACTACCATATGCCCATATCCCACTGAACGAAGAAGCTATTATATTTGGAGGTCGTGAAAGCTCAATTTCCTCTAGTGTCATATCCTGTCCTTCTTGTTGTGCATCACTAATTGCATCAACAATCTAGTCATCAAATTTTGGAAAAGAACCATCTCCAATATTCAAATCCTGATGTCTGCGCTTTCGAGATGGATGCATCCCTATTCGAATCTCTTCTTTGTATTTTCTACATACAATATGAACATACAAGATAGTAGGAATGATAATAATTTAACTATTAAATGAAATTAAATAAATAAATTATCATGTAAATAAAATTTCACCTGTGCCACTTATCCAATGAGGATGTGTTTTGAAGAGCATAGGCATGTATTGTAATTCTTTCCTCATTTGATAGCTTGAAGCGACGTCCATTTACTTCTAACACTTCTCCTGCATGTCTCTCTTCTTCATCATCATCCCATACACGTCAACTGACATTAGTAAAATCCTTCATATATTATGTGCAAAATCCGATGGCCTCTTGCATTATATATCCTTTGCACATGCTACCTTCTAGTTTTTCCTTATTACGAACAAATTTTTTTAGAACCTTCATATATCGTTCTATAGGGTACATCCATCTAGTTCTTATCAGGCCACAATATTCTAGTTCATGTTCTAGATGTACAAGAAGATGCATAGAAATATTGAATATTGTTGGTGCAAATTCTCGCTCCAATAAGCAAAGGACTTCAACAACCTCTTCCCTCAAATTATCAAAGTTTGAAGGATCTAACACATGCATACTCATTCTCTTCAATATTAGGCCCAACCTTATAATTGCCAATATTGGCCCCTTTTCCAAAATTGATATGACTGCAATAGGTAAAATATCCTCTATTATGACATGATAGTCATGGGTCTTGAGGCCTTTTAAGCCATTATTGTCAGTTTTCCTTCTAACATTACTACTCACATATCCAGTAGGAAAGCAAGTCTGAGACATCAATGTTAAGAATTGTGCACATTGTTCCTTTGTCCACACATAAGGAGCAATAGGTTTTCTAAATTTTCCATCACCATAATTTTCAACCCAAAGATTTCGACAAATCTTTATCTCTTGAAGGTCTAGGCATGATGACACTGTATCATATGCACCAAAAAGAGTTTCTATAATAGCATAAGCTATGTTTTTCTCAGTATGCATAAAGTCAACAGTATGCCTAATGGTTATATGCTTAAAGTATGCCAGCTTATAGAATATGCACAATCGTTTTACGCCACTATCATTGAGTGGATCATTTTTACTACCAGCAATGCCACCATTTTCAATAAACTACATTCTTTTCTCTACATTCTCAATAATGTAATCACTAGTTATTGCCGATGGTGCTTCACGATTCTCTTCCTGACCATTGAAACGTGACTTTTGTCGACGATATGGATGCTCCATTTTAAGGTAAGCACGATTTCCACAATAAACACACTTATGCAAACTACTTGAGTACCTCACAAAAGGTTTAAAGTTGCAAGCCAGACATCCATGGTATCCATGAACATTGAGACTAGTCAATGTGCCATATGCAGGAAGATCGTGTATTGTAAGCAATAAAGAAGCTCTTAAAGTGAAGTGGATTGAATCATTGTCCCTTAAAAATTGTAATGCTTCAACTCCTTTCCACTGTTCTACTAGCTCATCAAATAATGGCCCTAAATAAACATCAATTTAATCTAAAGTCACACTTTTCTTTTTTGGTATAATCAATGAAAACATCAAGAAAAATGATTTGGTTGCTAACCATGGAGGCAAGTTATAATTTATCAAAAACACTAGCCAAGTTGACCATTTACTACTCTGATCTGACAATGGATTCACCCCATATAAATCTAAAGCCAACCTTATATTACGAGGCTCTTGGGAAAAAATAGGCCATTTGTTGTCAAATTCCATCCACATATTAGAATCAACCACAGACCATTGTTTTCCATCGGTGCTCTTATTTTGGGCATGCCATTGCATAAGCTCAGCAATGTCTCGACAACATACATTTGAAGTAACTGTGGGATTACTAGAAAGTGGTGAAGAATATTTCTAAGCATTGAATTTGATTTCAACCCTCGTCTATACCTCGGTTATTCACATTTCGGACATTCAGTCTCACTTGCATGACTTTTGCGAAATAATACACAACCATTCACACATGTGTTGATCTTCTCATACCCTAACCCTACCTTTTTCATTTGTGCTTTACATGCACTCTAGTTTTTTGGAAATGTGGAGTCAGGTGGTAATAACTGATGTAACAATGCCAATAACTCATCAACACTTGCATTTTTCCAACCATGCACTATTTGCAAATTAAGAATTAGAATGATTTTTGACAAATGACTTAACTTGCAAGTACCATACACAGGTTTTGAAGCATCATCCAACAATTTTTGCCAATCATCCTTGAAACCCTCATTCATCATTCTATCAACTTCAATCCCTTCATATAACATTGCATGTTCATCTGCATTTGTTGCATCTTTGTCTATGTTTGGTGCCTCTACATCTCTTGTGACTTGTAATGGTATCCTATTTGGATAACTATTTTAAGGGAAAGGGCTTACACCGCTATGACCGAATCTCAGCATATGTGCAAAAATCACTTGTCTCTTTCTCATATTCCCTTCGAGACAATTATTACAAGGACATGCATATTTCTCCAACATATTCTCATTGGCTATTCTCTCATCATGTGCATGGTATTCATTTGTTGACAAAGCTAGTCGTTGACTCATCTTCAATTTTCTGCATTCAATTATGAAGACAGTATGTCAATCTTACTTTCAACTCTTTTCATCTATCTAATCTTGAATTAAATTCAAAAATATCAAAAAGAACTCCTAGAGTCTACAATATATCATGTTAGTATACTCATCTGATTACTAGGGTCTAGGCATAGCTTCTATTGTAGTACTATTATTTCCTGGAAACAAAGTCTGGTGTTTGTTAGCAGATTGGCATGCTCAACAAATCTGTAAAGTCTTGTTTTCTATGCCACATGAAGTTCTATGGATGAGGGTGCAGCAGTATACAAAGCCTCCATGAGGCACAACAGAAGTCACAGGCGCCTGTGACAGAGGCATATGCATGCACTATCTAAGGAATGCCTAATTTAGAGGCACTTTTCAGTCTAGGAAGGAACTGTGTTTTCCATATTGAGAGTATGTTTTTTGGTTCTAGTTTGGTCACTAACACTACATTCCCCAAATAATACGTCCGCCATTTGGGCCAAAGGACCACAAATTCTTTGAAGCACTTCACATGGGAAGTAGGGATAAACAGAGAACTAGCCGGCATTGAGAGAGCGTGCCCTAATCTATCACTATGCCCTAATCTTTCTTTAAACTGTTATGCTGAAGTGCATGCATGGAAATGAAATCATAGATTGCCCATCACACTCAGATAATAATTCAATGGATCCAATACAATGAAAATGATTTTCTTTCAGTAAACATTGAAGTGCAAAGCAGTATTATAAATTAGCTTAAGGCTTTAGTACTAATTCACCACCCAACCTTAGGTACTCCAACTTGAATTCTGCCCCTTGTTAGTTTCTTTACCTATTGCCATACAGGTGATTCCCCTTCAGCAGATTGGCATGCTTAGCAGATCTGTACAGTCTTGTTTTTTGTGCCGCACAGTCTTGTTTTTGTGTGAGATGATTTCATTTCTATACTTAAAATCACATATCAAACAACAAAACAACAGAAATTAAATAATCCCCTAATTAGACGAGTATTTTTTAAACCCTGGCCATCGTTTCCTCATTAATTCTGTATAGATGAATTAAATGATAGTTCTGTTATACCAATTATTATTGAGAAGTATATTAGCTAACTAAATCTCCTTGTACCTATAGAATTCGGCGGAGGAGGAATTCCTGAAAATGATTTCAAATGTTTAATTAACCATTTCAACAATCTAAATCGTTTTGCATTTAACTTGTAAGTAGAAATTCAAATTGCATAATAAACCAAAACTGCAATTCTCACTGATAATAAATGGGGTGTTTATCCCACGCAGGTATTGTAACTGCATAATTTTCATCCATTGATTCTAGATGGGACAGTGTAACGATTCTCAATGAAACAGTGTAACTGTTGCCTGGAAGATTATATCTAAAATTCTAGTTAGACCAACCTTGTATTAAGGTTGCCTTTGGACAAATTTCAAGGTCTGTATTAATGCTTGAAATAAATAGAATAAAAAAAAATAGTCTATTTATTTATAATAATAATAAACAAATTAACAGATTAGGTGAATTTAGAAGGGGAAGATACCAAACTCTAAACATGAAGTCTGTGAGTGAACGATTCATGCCTGTGTCCTTTTCTTCATTAAATATTGCAGTTTAGAGCAAATGTATGCTTTTTGACAATATCGACTGGGTTAGTAAGCCTTAAACGCTTTGTTGGCCCTCATGGTTTCCTGTCTTTATATAAAGTGAGATTCCAAGTGCAATAGAATGTGGAAAGCAGTAATATCCATTGAATAAGGTTAGTCATTGTATTATTCTAGCTTTTGTGTAGTCAATATTGCAGCGACAAATGAAAATGGGTTGGAGATTTTACATTTTAGGCTTGGCTGCAATGAGTATGGTTTTGAGTATGGTGCAGCTGGTCGAAAGTACAGTTCCTGCACTGTTTGTATTTGGAGACTCTCTGCTGGACATAAGAAATAACAATAACATGTCTATGTTAGTCAAAGCTACTTCACCTCCATATGGAAATTATCCATCAGGAACATCAGGTGGAAGGTTTTCCAATGGTCCTGTCTTTATAGATTTTGATGGTGAGTTTCTGAGTTTTGTTTTGTTGGGATCAAAATTGATCAACACTGAAGCCACCCTTCTGAATATTTCTGGATGCCTTATTGTTCTAGTATTCTAATTTTCAGCTGCACATCTAAATATGCCCTGCCCTCCACCTTATATGACTATGGGAGGTGATATTGAACATGGATTGAACTTTGCATCAGGTGCTCTGGCATCCTTGATGCTACTGGAGAGGTCGAAGTAAGTCTCCTGTTGTTGTTTATTCAGAGATTCTTCCAATTTTTTCTATTTTTTTCATTACATTTTCTAATTCATTGGTGTTTGAAATTTTTTCTCAATGATAGTGGAGTTGAACTACTGAATTAGAACAGTTCTTGAAAGAAAGTTTGCAGGATATGTGTGTTGTGTTGAATAATGGATCAAAAAATTGTCCTATTTTAGCTCAGATATCAGTTAATAGTAAATACACAAGATAGTCCAGAACTTGAATGGAACTGCAGAAATGTGTTACAATGAATTGTCTTATACATCTGGGCACTAATTGAAAAAAAATGCATATTGTGTGGCATGAATGTTTGAACATTGATACATGTGCAATTCTAGGAGATGAGGATGAAAGATAGTGCCCTTAATTTAACACTAATAGTCTTGGTGGAACTCTTAAGTTTGGTGGCTTTACAAGAGGTTATTTAGGTTATTTTAATAAGAACAGAATATTTTGATCTACATCTTTAGGAAACTGTGTAGATCTATGAAAGTAGGGTTAAAAGATGCAACGAAGGCATTAATATTAAGGTTCTATGTATACTGTTAAAATTCACTTTTAGAAGTTCTAAAACATCTTTAATAAAACTATCTTTTAATTTAGATGGAAAACCCATTTAGTATGTAATAGTTCAATAGTTCATACTTTGTTTTATGCTTCTTCCTTTCTTGTTTTGATATTAGCTATCTCAGCATTACATGCACCTCATTCTCTCCTTCTTTTAGCTCGAGTATAGAGGGCCTTCTCTGCTTCTTTTAGCTTCAGTTTAGGTTCTATGTATACTCTAAAAATTCATTTTTAGAAGTTCTAAAACATCTTCAATAAAACTATCTTTTAATTTAGAGGGAAAACCCATTTAGTATGTAAAATTTCAATTGTTCATACTTTGTTTTTCACTTCTTCCTTTCTTGTTTTGATATTAGGTATCTCAGTATTACATGCACCTTATTCTCTACTTATTTTAGCTTGAGTATAGAGGGCCTTCTCTGCTTCTTCTAGATTGAGTTTAGGTTCTATGTATACTATTAAAATTCACTTTTAGAAGTTCTAAAACATCTTTAATAAAACTATCTTTTAGTTCAGAGGAAAACCCATTTAGTATGTAAAATTACATAGAAGCAGCAGCAGTAGACAAAGCCTCCATGAGGCACAATAGAAGTTACAGGCATCTGTGACAGAGGAATATGCATGCACTATCTAAGGAATGCCTGATTTAGAGGCACTTTTCAGTCTAGGAAGGCACTGTGTTTTCCATATTGAGAGAGCATGCCCTAATATATCACTATGCCCTAATCTTTCTTTAAACTGTTATGCTGAAGTGCATGCATGTAAATGAAATCTTAGATTGCCCAGCACACTCAGATAATAATTCAATGGATCTAATACAATGAAAATGATTTTCTTTCAGTAAACATTGAAGTGCAAAGTAGTATTATAAATTAGCTTAAGGAAACAAGTCCCTTACTCACGACCTCAGGAATATGACTCTGCGTTGCTCATTTGGGTAATGGAAAGAATCCAAACTTAGCTTTCTATTCAAATCTTAATGCATTGAAGTAGCCAGATACACTTTAATCTTGAATCCAACCACTTCACCACACCAAACCCTTCTTGCTTTGAGGGAAGACCCTGGTTCAACTGGTCTACTAGATGAATTTGAATGCCAACTATTGCAACCAACAACCCTGACTTTTAATGACCTTTCTACCTCACTTACCCAACCTTAGTTATTTATCGCGCTCGGGTGCACACTTTTGACAGAAGGATTACAGAAACGCTTAGATCAATGTGAATATTATATGCAGCACGATATGGCTTAGCTAGCCTTGACCAACTCAAGGTGAGGAATTTGACAATTTGAGGTTTTTGCATACTTGGAGAGTATCCAAATTTTTTTTAACAATTAATCCCTAACAGTTTAACACTAGATGCAAAAATATCAAAAGAATTTGACTTACCTGGAAAGAACTAGAGGATTTCAGCTCTGCAACCAAGGATGTCCTTGCGCGCCTCTTCAAAAGCCTCCATGTTTGGTCTGATGCCCTCTTCATCTCCATTGCAGAGGCTATTACTGGTGGATATATATTAACCCAAGCAATATCACTCCCCTCCCGCCAATTAACCAACATCAACATTCTATTTCTGAAATAACAAAATATTTTGCGAATTACCATAGCAATTACCACAATAAACTCTAGGACAAGCTATCCAATATGGAAACCACCATATGAACCCTCTATTCTCCCCCACGCTGCTCATTCTTGATCATGTTGGCACAGATAAAATTGGAAGGGGCTCGACTAAATGGGGGAAAAAGGTGAAACCACCAAATGAACCCTCTATTTTTCCCATGCAGCTCGCTCTTCATCATGTTGGCGGTGATCAAATCTGAAGGGGCTCGACTCAAAAAGGAAAGAAGGTGAATACTTAATACCTTTTAATTATATCATATTCCAAATTATCTTGGCCAAAACGAACAAAGTGACATCTATCACTGATTTCTTTTTTGGTTGTAACGTGTTTGATCATAGATTTGTGTGGTTTAATATTCATCTTCTTCCCTTTTATCCATCCCATAGATGCAATATATTTCTTATAATATTATTTTCATGTTGTATCTTTATAAAAGAAAACACAATTCAAATGAAATAAACCACAAATAGTTCATTTATTTTTTTTCCAAATAAATAATAACTTTGTCAAATAATTTTACATAAATTATCAAGAAAAAAAATTGTTGAAGAAGTAGACCTTTATCATGGAAGTTTTGTTCAAGCTATTGTGACAACCTGCTCTTAAATTAGATTAGCAACCAACCAATTAATGTTAACCCAATCTAACTTAAAGGCCTGAGCAAGAAGTGTGTAAAGTTTCATTAGTTGCATGTGGGTGGGAATAAATAGTAAAGTTATGTGTGGTAGGTTCATACCTATGTATTTGCAAGGGGTTTTAATTTTAATTAAAAGGGCATAAATAGTAAGCTATATGTGGTAGGTTTATACTTGCGTATTTGCAAGGGGTTTTAATTTCAATTATTTATATTGCTTTTGACAAATGAAAGAAAATATAAATAATTGTATTTCAATTGACAAATAAAAGTTTATTGAACATTTTAACCCAAAAAATGCAAAAAAATATTGTTCTTTCAAATTTTTACAATTTTAAACAACTGAGTACTCCTAATTAATTTATACATGAAAAAAATGATATATTTTCAATGAAGCATATTTTAAACACATTAATTAAGTTGTCATATGTGTATCACAAATTTTACACTTCAGTAACAATATAACATTAACTATTTTATTGTAATTATTTTCAAGTTGGAGCACACTTCATTATATCAAAAAAACTACTTAGACTATGCCATAACCATATTGGGGTATCCACGTGCAATCCAAGCTTGAGAGATGTAAGAATTATGATAAGGATTGGGCACCTAAGAAAAAATAATACACAACTCAGAAAACATTAAAAAAAAATTCTACAATATTATATCAAGCAATTAGTAATTAGTAAATTAGCTAGCATAATCGGGCTTGGGGCATCAAATATTTTGTTCAACACTTGTCGTGAAATCATACGTCATGTATGTGTCAATGGGAGGGGCTAAAGTCAATTGAATAATTGCATTAACTCACTGCATGTTTGAGTCTCAATTAATAATATATAATTTATACACTATGCCTAATTTAATTAAATTAAATAATATTGAACCAAAATACCAAAATAATTAGGTTATTAATTTGAATAGTTTTGAGAAAGTTCTAGGTGTGAGTAATTAATTAATGTGGCTCTAAAATTTGGTGTGTTTTGTACCAGTCCACGATTTGGTGAATCGACAGTCACAGGTAGCTGGAATTTAAGTTATTTAATGAAAACAATTAATGTGACGTATAATAACGTATATTAACCTCTATGTCAAAACTGTTTTCCATGCTAATGTAGGCCACTATCCTTATCTTTATTGTCTTACCAAAAGGAATGATAATCAGGAAGAAGACCTAAAATTATGGACTTCACCTTCAAAGAATGACTTGCAATTACATTGGTTATTAATCATAATTAATTAAGGAGTGATAAGAAGATTGCAAGAATAAAAAAAGACCAAATAAATGACCAATTGTCATGTGGTCATTTTTAGTCTAGATATCCCATGACCAAATTTGGTCATTTATCTTGGTCGTTTTCAATTGGTTTTTATCCAGTGACCAAAATTGGTCATTTATCTTGGTATTTTTTAGTTAGCTCACTTAAATTTATCAATTTTGGTCATTTATCCCTTGAAAAAAATTGTGGTGACCAAAATGTTTGGTCTCCTGGTCACTAATCTCTCATTTTCCACTAGTGAGACTAGTATTAGTTCAAATGTCCTGCTTTATAGATGGGTCAGTAACAAGGTTCTTACAACACCCTAATGGATTTATTTTTTTAAAAGTTCAAATTTTAAAGATAAAATTAAACTATCTGCAGAAAAAGTGTTCATGCAGAAAATCAAATGCATGCATTACAAAAAATGTAAATAACTCAAAAGCAAAGAAACTAAGTTGGAATTAAGTGTTGTGGGTGCAAACTAGCCTAATATTTATGCAATCAAAAACTAATATTAAAATGAAAGCAATCCAACTCTACACCAGAAACAAAAAACGTTCCTACTTGAAAGAAATCTTACTTTTGTTGAAGAAAAAGCACTCTTGCATACTATTGAAAGGAAAAACACACTTACCTCAAAAGTAACTGCAATAAAGGAAACTACCTATATTTCAAAAATAAAAACATATATTCCTAAAATTAAACTATGTGAGAGTAAACTATCTATATCTGAAGAAAGGGAAACATGCCCTAAATAAATAAAACTTTGCATAAAAAAAATTTGTGTGGAAGAAGAACAACAAGGCGTTGGGGCACCCCACTACAGTGGATGCACAGGTTCTTACCTCTCATCTTATCGTTCACCCCTCCACCTTGTTGTGTAATGTAAAATCATCCTATCTACCTAGACTCCACCCCCTTTATCACCTCCCACGCAATGACCCCAAAATGTTGAGCTAAATATATCACTACAAATAGCATTCATAAAATGTCAACCCAGGGAGGTAAACTTTGAGGCACAAGTACTGTATGTATAGGATTAGGGCCTATCCCAATCTAATATACTCTAAGATGATTTACTCTAATCTATATATTATTGGAAATACTTAATACTAATATTCCTAATCTATTAATCATCAAACTCATTTAAATTTAAAATACTAACGCTATCTAAATACTCTCACATCTAAGATCTACAAAACATTCAAATTCAAGTTCTATTCTAATTGCAAAAATGAAAATACCTTTCAAGATAACTTCAAAATAATTCTAATACTAAAGAATAAACCAATGAGAACCGTTCATTCTAACATAATTAAAAAACTAGACTAAATAAGAAGAAAATTACATATTGACATAGAAAACAGAATAGGTGACAGAAAGTGAACTGGGAAGCTAATTTCTCATTTAATATTTTAATGCTTTTGTCAAATTGATGAATTAATTTTAGTATGAGTTTTAATGAGTTTGATACTAGCACAAAATTCACTTTTCAATTCAATTTTTAATGTAAATTATTGTAATTGAAACTACTCTAAGTTAAACTTGCATTTAAAAGCTACATTAGGACAAATGAAATTTGCAGAGGATACTATTACCAAGTCTAAATCTATATTAAAAAGAATCCAATTCTAGTGAAAGAAATACCTGAATTAACCTAGAGTCTAAGCTATGATAAAGCAAATGAGATCTACAAATTCTATAGTTGAATGCAACTAAGTCTATTTCATTAAAAAAATCAAATTTGTAGAAAGAAATAGATAAATTAAAGGATCTTCTGGAGCTAATATTAACTCACATCTACAACTACATGAGATAAATGAATTTTGGAATACTATAACTAAATATTCTACATTCAAGAATTCAAGTTTGCAAAAGAAATGTATTTAAGCTAAAGGCTAAAGTCAGAACTATTTTTATTGAACTAAAAAGATAAAACTACAATAAAGAAATCAAGTCTATGAAACTAAAAACAATTAAAGAATATCTCAACTCAATATTATAAATGTATTAATTCGAGCTCGATATGCTTAATCCTATCGAACATTTGTGCACATTATTTCAATGCCCATCACACAATTAAAGGACTGATTTCAAAAATATGTAAATCTACTTTCTACAGTTGCTTTAAATAAAATTCTTACTTCTAATGAAAACAAAAATTAACTTATCTAGACTATACAGGAATCAAGGTTACAAGGGAAGGGCTTATGGTCTTCTTGGTGGATCCTTTCCAAGAAAGACACAAGTCCTTAACTGACTTGAAAACTAAAATCTAATCTACAACCATGATTCTGAAATAGAAAACATTAACAACAAAAAATAGATCAAATTACAGTCTAAAGAAACATATGTATCATTACTTAAAATAATAAGAAGAACATTATATGAATCGACCTCTATTCAATTCAGAAAACCAACACCTAAGTAGCCCGATTCTTCTATTAATCATCCATTATATATTCTCTATCCTTTACATTTCGATGCATGGATTTTATAGCACAAGAGATAGGATAACGAATCTTGATTTTACAGTAATCAAAGCCGATCATCTATTTAATAATACAACTATTTTCAGAAGGTAAATGATTCTTTCAATGAATGACTAACTTCTTCATGCTTGAGATGCTATGAGTTCGTTATTTAATAACAGATCTTCATCTCTATGGCACATAGTTCCTAGAGATGAATATTGCATTGCTTATACATGAGTCATCAACGAGAATTGAACTAGATGGATTCAACTTTACTTGAGCAAGATGGCAGCACCTAGAGTATAACAAATCTTCATGATATTTAATCTGTTACAGAAATCAAAGTATGTCGAAGAATATAGTATAATTAGTCATGAATTCTTTACAAATTATATTTAATCATTAAATCAAAGGAAATTAAATGTTTTTGATGAATTATCATACCTCAGTATACTTGCTGGATATTTGGGTAGATATGTGAACATATAGAGGGATTTATGGGGTCAAAGAATCAAATGAAGAGATCAAAAGTGCATTTGGAGGATGTAAAGAGATGAAAAGAGTGTCAATTTGGTGATCCAACACATAACCATCATCATATTCATATTTAATATCATCAATGCTATCATCATAATCATCATCTTCATCATCAGCATCATCGACATCCTAATCAACCTCATCCTCATCCTCATCCTCAACCTCATCATCATTAATGTTATAATAATAATCGTCATCAATGTTATCATCATCACCGTCATCATCAATGTTATCATCATCACCGTCACCATCAATGTTATCATCTTCATCATCATTATCATCATGTTAATACTCATTAGAATAATAACAATCATCATCATCATGTTCATCCTAGTGACAATTTTTCATGGCAAAAATGTTCACGTGTACTAGTGATAGATGACAACCATGACATAATTGATATGGAGAGATATCATAGGAACTATGTTCATCGTGTACTATCTTTTTTTATGTGTGCATTAAAACATGTAATCCATATTTTGTAGCTACCCACTCTAGGATCTATTGAATAATCCTATTTATTTAAAAAAAATGGTTTCTATGTTAGAGGACATTTTAAAAATAATAATAAGACAAGAACAATTATGTGTTCAATTTCCTATTTATCAAGGTTGTAATTAATTGAATTTTACACATTTTCACGATTTAAAGATTTGTAAGAAATAAATTGTATGAATTCCATCTAACCTTATTACTTACCTATGCTTGTCTCAAGTCTTCTTGATAGTGGAATTTATTAAGAATCATGTGTTTTCCAAACTTCGAAATGGTCACCATGTTACACTCATATGACAATTTTGTTTCAAGAAATGATCTATTGATGATGATGGTCACAAGGACAATTATCATGATAATCCTTCTCACTACGACGACATCGATAATTTCATTATCAACATCATCATCATCATCATCATCATCATCATCACTAATGATGATGACGACGTCGATGGTGTTGTTTATGACATTGATGACCATGACGACAATGGCGATGGTGTTGTTTATGAAAAAAAAATAACATTAAAAAGACAACAAACAATTAAACAAAATAATAGATATAAGTAAAAAATAAAAAAAATAAACATTAAAAAAACAATAAACAATTAAAACTATCCATCTTACATTCCCCCTGTCGTGACAAGAAAATTTTACATCTTTCACTTACCTCACCCACAAACTACGCTCGAGGTTGTAGAGTAGTTTCCAAGGTTGCAGAGGAGTTTTTTCAATTACCCCACCCATGAACTAGGCCTGAGGTCGTAGAGGAATGTTTTCACTTACCTTACCCAAAAACTATAAGGCTCGAGGTCATAGAAGAGGTTTTTCACTTACCTCACCCACAAACTAGACTCGAGGTCGCAGAGGAGGTTCGAAGGTTACTGAGGAGGTTCCAAGGTTGTAGAGGAGGCATCTATTGTTCATTCAACGAACCCATTCCTTGACACAACTAGAAAGATAGGTTGTGAACATGGAGAAACCCTTAAGATGCACCAGACATGGATCAATTTCTTGTTTGAAATAGTTTTTATAGTCCCGGTTCTTCCTATAGGCCGCTTTTTATTGGGTGGGAATCGGGCTTCAACTTAATTTTAATGGTATCTCAGGTTTGGGTATTTTATATCCTCAAGGATGTCAAACCCCTTCATCTCTAAAAGATACGCATAAGGACATTGGAAGATTGAGATTGAGACCCATAAGCAAAGGCGAAGTTTAGTAAGGCGTCAAGAAAATCATAGGCTAAGGTAGATTCCAGTGTATTATTTGCTCGCAAAGATGTCTTCGGTAAGTCATATGCTTTCATTTAATCCATTAAATCATTTTCTAGTTAGGGTTTTATTGATAGATAAAATCAATAAATTGCAGTGAGTGTTTTATTGATAGATACATTCGGGGTTTTCTCCTATATGCCCTCCTATAAACCTTTGCAATCAACCCCTCTTATGGATCTATTCAACTCCTCTTTTCTTCCATAATTGTGAATCTGTGATATCCTTCCTACTATATTATTTGAAATTGCCAGTACTTGCTCCCAACTGTTTAAATTTGAAATTCTTTCCAACTTGGGCTTGGGAAAACAATCTGGCCATGCCAGCACCTTATCGTGCATATTCTTCATGTGGGTGGAAAATAATTTGGTGTCTGCACTCTTTTTTGTTCCCATTGGTAGCTTTGTTAAGTCATCTACTCCATACTTACTTCTTCCCTGCACAAATTTAAGCTGAGTCGTTCTTGTTGATTTGTTCACTAAGTTGTTGTACGTGAATTATACATGAATTATTCCCTTCCGTATATGCGCATATACAGAAGGCAGAAATCCGCATATACGGAAGACAAAAATGCGCATATACGGAAGAGAGCTTCTGTATATGCGCATTTACGGAAGCTCTTTTCCATATATGCACATATACATAAGGAAAAAATGCATATATACAAAAGAGAGATTTTGTATATGCACATTTTTCCTTCTGTATATGTGCATTTATGGAAGACATATATGCACATTTACGAAAATTTTGTTCTGTAAATGCGCATTTCTACCTTCTTTAAATCTGCATATACAACTGGAAAAATGCACATATACGAAAGATCTCTTCCGTGTATGTGAATTTGTTCCTTTGTATTGTTAGGATTATTAATCCTCCCTTGTCCAATTTGGTTATATGTCTAAATCGAGAGTCATGTCTAAATCGGGAGTCCATCCAGTCTATTTATAGTCAGCAGCACCATTGGGTCCACTTGGCCTAATTGGGGCACATGTTTCAGCTACTAAAGTGTGGGGAACAATAATTGAGGTTTACTGCCACTAATTGCACTTAATTGCATCAGTTTAGGAGCCTCCTAGACCAATCCCTACAATTTAGGAGCCACTGGGAGTGCCGAAAACAACCAAGGTCAGTTCAGTTCAGTTGATGACTAGTCAAGCTAAGTTAGGATTCACTTACATTTACTTTTAGTTCCAGTCCTCTACATTCAGTTAGCACTAGGTTGACTCGACTGCACTCACAAGGGGCGCATTTCTCACCTACCACAGTCAGTTAGCCTTATTCAACACTGAATGTAACACTTTAGTTGTGTTTTAGAACTTTGATGAACTTTGGTTATGGTTTAGACAAGGTCAGTTAACTATTGAGTCCTTCGATAGTGATTTAGATATGGTCTTAGTTATCTACAGTCAAGTAGAGTCTAATCAATTCAAATTTCCTCATGTGGATTTGAATTGCTTATGTCTATTAAAGCCATTGTACTTCATTGTAATTATTATCTAACTCTTTGATTAATGAAAAGCATTCACAGACGCAAGCCATTTTTGCACTATTTCATTCTTCAATAACTGAGTAAATTGTGTGATCTATCACATGAGTTGTGTGTTTGTCCACAGCTCTATGTGCTCAATTTAATATGGTATCAGAGCCTCAGTAGACAAGGCACTTCTCCTCCTTAGATCTCCTACTGGATCATTTTTTGAGCAAAATTGCTCCTTCCATCACTGCACCAGAAGCAGAGAATTTACCACTTAATACCCCAAGCAAAGGAATTGTTGATCAAGATTGCTTGATTCACTAAGTTGGGTGTGAATAAAATTCCAAAAGTGCAGGATCTCTGACCTTATGGTGCACTTTTTTTTGTTTTGCAGGTACAACTTCGAAATGAATTCATCAGTTCCTCTTCTCACCCGATCCTCAAACTATTATGAATGGAAGGTGAAGATGATTGTATTTTTGAATAGACAAGATCTCTATTGGGTGTCTGATGGATTCGGTAGAAAGTATTTTGAGAGTGAAAATGACTAGCTAAATGCAAAGGATGCATCTTTTGAAATAATGAAACTAGCTCTTTCTCCTAGCTTGCGCTACCTCAGTAGATCTATCAAAGATCCACAGGAACTCTGGACAAGATTGGACAGAAACTTTGGAATGATTGATTAGGATCATAATAGCACTTTGGAGAGAACATCCAGCACCATAAGCATCCTTGATCCAAAAATCTCGACCTCCATTCTCTCTGATGAAGTTGTTCAAGATGAAGAAGAAGTAGAAGCTTCTACACAATCATTTCAAATTGAAGACAGTCTCCATGCAGTGACTCCTTCTCTTGATGCTCCGGAAGTTTATGAGATATCTGATATCTCATATTCTCATATTGATGAAATAGAAGAAGAAATTTGAATCTCTAATATTGAATAAAAACACTGCTGCACTTCCATGCAAACATTCACTAGTGATTTTCCTTTGAATTCTGTGCAAAATTTACCAGTAATTGCTTCCGAAAGTGAAGAGAAATTTGTTTTTTCTCCCTCTAATGTTGCTTCTAGTGTGAAAATATGTAATACCTTGGATATTTTGGAAGAAATATAATATTACCAGAGTGATCCATTCACCCCCCATGATCTAGATTTTCCAGCAAATTCCTGTAGGATTGCATGCACCAAAATTCAGAATTTTGAAGAAGAAGAAAGTTGTGCATCCACCGTCTCGGTTAACGATTTATTTGAATATGATATTAACCTTAATGAATCTGATATGATATTATTTATATCTGATCTGATATTTCTTGGTTTAATATATCAAATTCATAATCTTGCAGTACTACTTGTAGCTGTTCTTATCAACGGTGTGAAGAAACAAGTACCGCAAGTCTCCTACAAAACTGTTGCTGGGGATTTGATTCCATTTCACAGTTTTGGATCTGTTTTGAACCTATTTAGATATTATTTACTTTCTGATATGGTATTACTTGGTTCATATTTTAAAATCCAAGAGCTTTCAGTCATGCTTGTAGTTGCTCTTACTAATTCCCGTGTCAAAAATCAAGTACCACACTTTCTCTTCAAAACTACTAATGGGGATTTGGTGTTAGTTTCCTCATATGAGGTTGCTGATATTTTATTATGTGATTCATTAGCTATTTCAGAAGCTATATCAGACTATGGAGCTCAAGAATTAGCTCTCAACAGTCCCAGTGCTTCTCTACCATTGATCACATGCTCATCTCCTCACAGAACTGGTAAAGAGGAAGATTTTCTACATCCACCTGGACACTTGCTCCTAACACTTGGAGCTGTTCTTACCACTCATTGTTTTATGTTCATGGCTGCAACATATCAGTTTCTTGAGTGTTCCTCACATGTTCTGAATCCTCAAGAACCTTTTCTCACTTTTCAATTGATTTTAGTTTCTCTACATGGGTCCAGTCTTCATCCGGCAGCTGTCTATATTTCTGATTTAGTTGAGCATATCATTCTTCTTCCAAAGAGAAGATTCCTCCAGACATAATGATGGAGAGGTTCACATGCCAGGCCATAGATACCTATGCATAGAAGAACTAGATTGATCCTGATTCTACCTGCTTAATTAGAGGGGGGGATTTTGTTTCCCATGTGGTTTTTCCCCAACACCTTGTTTTTGAACAGTTACTTTACTTTACTTGATGTAATGGGTGGCCTATGGTCTTAGTTACTAAGTTCCACAAATTTTCCAAGTTAGCATTCAGGGGGGGTGTTAGGATTATTAATACTCCCTTGTCCAATTTGATCATATGTCTAAATCGGGAGTCCATCCATTCTATTTATAGTCATTAGCACCATTGGGTCCACTTAGCCTAATTGTGGCACATGTTTCACTTACTAAAGTGTGGGGAACACTAATTGACGCTTACTACCACTGATTGCACTTAATTGCATTAGTTTAGGAGCCTCCTAGACCAATCCCTACAATTTAGGAGCCATTGGGAGTGTCGAAACCAACCAAGGTCAGTTCAGTTCAGTTGATGATTAGTCAAGATAAGTTAGGAGTCACTTACATTTAGTTCTAGTCCTCTACATTTAGTTAGCGCTAAGGTTACTCGACTGCACTCAGGAGGGGTGCATTTCTCACCTACCACAGTCAGTTAGCCTTAGTCAACACTGAATGTAACACTTGAGTTGTATTTTAAAACTCTGATGAACTTCGATTATGGTTTAGACAAGGTTCGTTAACTATTGAGTCCTCCGATGGTGATTTAGACAAGGTCTTAGTTACCTACAGTCACGTAGAGTCTAATCAATCGAATTTCCTCATGTGGATTCAAATTGCTTGTGGCTATTAAAGCCATTTGTAATGTCCCCGGTTTTGACCCCGTTTGCATGATGTATATATTGTAATTAATCGTGGTGAGGAGCTCAAGGAAAAATCCCCACCATCGATTTGGTTGTGTGTGTGTTTCAGCAATGGGGATAGTTGCCGATGGTTTATCGTGCCATTTGGCACATTATAATTCAGCATCATGTAAACACGCACATCAAATAAAACTAAAAACACAACCAGCTACGGCAGTGCAACGTTGAATGAAAAGGGCGTGATTCCAAAGGATAAGGGGTGGGAGAAAAACCCATGTGTTACCACCTTGCTGATTTGTCACCTTTCTTGCCTCTTCCAACCTCTTTATTGTTTTGTTGAGTAGTTGAGGAGTTATGGCTGCTGGTGTTTGAGGTAGTTATTGTTTTGGGAGTGGGGTGGCAGGACTGCTAGTCCCTTTCTCACATTCCCACTCCACCCACGACTGCCTTCACTCTTCTCTCCCACGTTTCCAGTTTTCAGTACTATGGTTTGTTGCTCTCACTCCTGGTCTTCAACCTTCATGATGGCGGTCTGCTCGTTCCTCCTCTCGAGGGTATGTTGATTCGCATGCATAGGCGAAGCTGTTTTTCCTCATGCGCAGGCTGGGGTCCTCACGCAGAGAGATGTTTTCTCTCTCTCTTCACGCACAGGAGCTCTGCGTTGGTTTTTCCTCACGCAGGGAACGGGTGAAACCGTGGCTGTCACTCAGGATTTTCGGGTGCAAGAACCATTTCTACACTCAGGAACTGTGTGTAAGTTTCCTTACTAATTTTTGGCCCGTGCATATGTTTTCCTCTATGTTTTGGGGTCTGGTGCAAGTTGCTCTCATGCACAGACCGTTGGAGTCATTTTCCATGTTGTGAGCTGTGCTCACTAATTACGTTTTGGGACTATTGTCTTCCCCGTGTTTTGTTTGCTGTGGTGTCCAATTTCGTTTTGGACCACTGTTGATTTCCAATCTGTTGGCTAAGTTTCCCTGTTTTGGGACTGTGGATTGCTGCTATCATTCATTGTGTGTTTGTGGCTGCTGGAGTACCCTGGTTTTGGGTTGCAGCTGAGTTGTTTTGGCCATGTTAGGGCCAAGAACAACTCTGAGTTGCATTGTAGGATTGAGCTGTGTCTCACCTTTTGTTTGGGACTGTCATCGTTTGTCTTTTCCTTCCTCACAGAGTTGTGAAGGGATTGTGTTGCTGCGTGTATGCAATGGTTGGTCTTCGGACTGTGCTGGCTTGGACGGTTTGTTGATGGCCTGATAAACCCAGCTGTGTTGGTTTGTTGATTGTGTCCCTTGGCTATGTATGAGCCTGCATTGACCCTTATCCTTGGAGGAATCATGCCCAGATCGGGGGTGGTAGCGCTGCTGAGATATTTATGAGCATGCTGACCTATGGTTGGGTGGAACGTTGCAGCGACGTAGCTAGTTGCGGGACATGCTGTTCATTAAAAGATAAGTACTTTTGTTATCCCATTTCTGCAATTATATTGATGTCAAATGAGTAAGACATGAACATGTGAATGCTAGGAATGTATACGTTTGCTTCTGTTGTATGATTGAGGAGTTAGGCATCTGTGTATGCTTGTATGTTAATGCATCTTCGTATGCATTCTGTTAAGTAATTTCAATTCAGCATTGATGGATCATGCATCTGGTTATGTATCTCTGTCATGGATTATGTTTAAGCTTTTAATTTCCACACTGATTTATCCATGTTTATGTTCATGGGGCTGTTGCCTGTTTGCCCGGTTTGTATGTGGTGTTTGTCGCGTCCTCTTCACCAGTCTGAGGGTCGGGGACGTGACAGTATGGTATCAGAGCCCAAGGTTGCAACAATGGGCCTCTATGGGCCAAGAAGGTGCAGTGACAGACGTAGAACTTCTTCCTTCCCAGCAGAAATTAGATTGGAAATTTCAAGAAAATCGCCTAAGTGTTAGACAGTCGGAGGAGTTAATGGAATTTACTTCCACTGTGGCAGAAGGATTAGTGGAACGGACTTCTGCCGTTGCAAAAGCGTGTCTGACAGGAAAGTGGTCCGAATGCTGACATGTGTTATATTCGGTGAAAAGAAGAAAGACAAAATTTTGAAAAATTTGTCTAAGTGTTCCCCAATCGGAACAATTGGCGAAGTGAACTTCCGCCGTTGCGGAAGAGTTGGCGAAGTGAACTTCTGCTGTTGCGGAAGAGTTGGCGAAGTGAACTTCTTCCGTTGCGGAAGAGTTGGCGAAGTTAACTTCCATCGTTGAGGAAGAGTTAATGAACTGGACTTCCGCTGTTGCAGATGGCAAAGCAACTACGTAGCCGATGGAAAATTCCTCCGATCGTCGACGCCAGGAAGAAAGTTTGAAAATATTTCTAAGGTCAAAATCGGAAGAGAAAGTGGTTCGTGTTCCGCCGTTACGGAAGCGAAAAGCATTAAGTCTTCCGATGAGAAAGACCAATGACAGCCGACGCGGTAAAAGAAAGTTCGAAAATTTTCTAAGTAACGAAAATATTAGCCGCCGAAAGAAGAAGGTGATTGAGCGTCCACCGTTGCGGAAGCGAAAGCGCTAAGTCTTCCGATGAGAAAGACTACTGACGCCGATGCCAGTCAAAAGTTAGTTCGCCAATTGGAAGAAGAAAGCATTCCGTGAGCCGCCGTTGTGGAAGCCAAAGCGTTAAGTCTTTCGACGAGAGAGAGAGCCGCTGTTGCGGAAGAATTAGTGGTTCCAAGAGCCACTGTTGCAGAAGGATTAATGGTTTGAGAGCCGATTCTGTGGAACAATTAGAGCTCCGAGAGCCACCGTTGCGGAAGAAATAATGGATCCAAGAGCTGCTGTTGCGGAAGGAATAATGGTTCCGAGAGCCGCCGTTGTGGAAGGAATACTGGTTTCAGGAGCCGATTCTGCAGAGGAGAATTCTGAGTTTTTTCATGGTATTTCTTAGCTAATTTCGATTGTTTTACAGTGGGATTTGCAGTTGTTTTTCAGTGAATTTTCAGGACTGGAAAGGGAGAAAGTGGCAGTGATCTTATGCGCCAGATTGAGCGAAAATCATAGATTTACAAAAAAAAAAAAAAAAACAAGGGCGCTGCCCTCGACTTGCCCACAAGGGGGAAATCCCCCTTAACCCCCTTCGTTCCCGGAGATAGTCGTTCTAGAGAAAAGAAGATTCTATGTTTTGGGCAATTTAGTAGAACCCATAATTCATAAAAGATGGATGGTGCATCAGAAATGAGATCCGCAAGTTAATGAGTGTTCCTCATTGTATGCACTAACTTCACCCACCAGAAAGGTTTTCCTGAATCTTCCTAGACTTGCTCCTACAAATGGCTGAAGTTAGCATTCCAAACCAAAATGTAGTAGTGTGTGTAAAGTGCCAAGATTGGTGAAAGCCTTCATTTTAGAAGTGGTGTGGTTTTCACATACGAGGTCAGAATGGAGCATATGGATAGGCGTTGGAAAGCTTATCCAGTAGGGAACAAGGGTAAGTTACCAGAAATCTGAGCATAGAAGCAACAAAGTGCTAATGATGGCCGCTGAAATCAAAGGGACAAATCCAGAAAATTGCAGGCCCAGAGGTAGCAAGGACTAGGAAGTCAATCAGTTGCTGTATGGAAGAGTACTTTCATGCAAGGATAAAAGGCTTGAAAATGGAAGTTTCTTTAAAAACCCTATCTTGCTAACTATGTTACGTTTCCTGATTTTTATGCATGGAATGCATGAGGATATTTTTTGTATCAACCACTAATGATAATCATTTCTTTGATGTTGGCATTAGTGGAAAAACCAATGATGACATGGACACGGATGAAAATGTTGTTGATGTTGAGGAATGTGACCAGCAACCCTATGAAGAAAGGGATAAGGCAACAAGTCCAAGATAAAAGTTGGTGAGCCAATTTTGCAATCTCCTGCAAAGGACCAACCAAATTGGTCATGTCAAGGGTGTAAGTAAGACCCATGTAGGTAAGAGTTTGCTTATGACAAATTCCATGGAGTGGTAAAGGTAAGAGACCTCATACCATGTGGATGCTGGAATATAAAAAAGTGTCATGCCTATATATGTTGATGATATTCATTATAATAATGCATCCTATATGAATTAGTCATGGTTAGGCCATGCACGGTATATTGAATGCAAGATAGCATGAATGGATAGGCATTGGAAAGATTTTATGAACCTTGTAGTTATGCAATGGATGTATGCCTATGAAGGGTGTGAATGACTGATTGCATAAGTGTAGGTGCAATGTTGTGATGTATTGCATGAATGCATTGAGATGAATGCATGTGATATGCGGACTAACTAATGACTAAAATGGTGAATTGATGATAATTCAGGAATCATTCATAGGTTGTTATGAATGCAGGATAGTCATGATCAGTTGGCTGCCGGAAATTCTCTATTGAAGAGAAAGGTGGTATGAATGATACGCCTGTGAAGTAAGGGGTATCTAAACATTTCCTTTAAATTGCATGAATGGTATGAATATACCTTGCAATGTTAGTATGATATTGATTGCATGAAGTAAATGAGTTTTGGTAATATTGATGTGACTAACAGCTGGAAGTATTTGAATTTTATAAATTCTGAAAACGCTTCAGTGATGGTTGTAGCAATGAAAAGGTTATATGCATCCAGACTTACCAAGTATTTGGTTGATTGAAGCTTATGTTTTAGGTAGATTATTTCGGGCATGGCAGTGAGAGGTAAGACCCTGACCAATGCCAGAATCTACCATGTGAAAAAGCTTATTAAATTTGAATTGTGAATTTCAAATTTAGGAAATTGCTGACAACTACTAGTCATTACTGGCTTGCATAAGCTTGTGTTTGAATGTTTGAAGCTTATGTGTCAGGTAGATTATTTTGGGCATGGCAGTGAGAGGTAAGAT
This sequence comes from Pseudotsuga menziesii, assembly GCA_001517045.1. Classification (NCBI taxonomy): domain Eukaryota; kingdom Viridiplantae; phylum Streptophyta; class Pinopsida; order Pinales; family Pinaceae; genus Pseudotsuga; species Pseudotsuga menziesii. The sequence goes on along the minus strand of LPNX010565443.1, from coordinate 36,190 downwards.
CCTGACCAATGCCAGAATCTACCATATGATATGCATAATAGGTTGTTAAAATTCAAATTGTGAATTTCGGATTTGAGAAATTGATGACAACCACTAGCCACTATTGCCTTGCATAAGATTGTGTTTGGTTGATTGAAACTCATGTTTCAGGTAGATTATTCAAGCATGGCAGTGATAGGTAAGACCCTGACCAATGCCAGAATCTACCATTTATGAGAAGAAGTCTCATGGTTGTGAAAGTAGTTGGCATGCATGATGGGTTGTTAAAAGTTGGATTGTGAATTTCGAATTTAAGAAATTGCTGACGACTACTAATCATTGTTGGCTATTCGATGAATGTGTCAGGAGTACACACTGTAGGAAGATCATGTGTGATGACCTGCAAGAGACAAACTTCATGGGAAGGTTTTCCCTTGGAAATGGGTTTCGGGTGAAACGCCATTAGACATTTTGAGAAATGTCTCATCTGCACTGCATGTTCGGTAGTAACATGAGTGAGATGGCATAAATTATGTCGGTAAGACATGTGTGAATATGAAATGTAAAAGGAGTTGGGATGGAAAAATGAAGGACTGTTAACTCAGGGAAGGAGCCTCCATTCCTCCTTAACAAAGGCATACTACGATGGAAAATGGATAAGTTTTCTATGACCCTCGCTATGAATATGCATGTTTAATTTTTAAATTCCATATGCAGAACATGTTTGATTTTATATCCATTATGACCGATTTCTTGAGTATGCATAGGGCCTACATGGCACACACCGGGAATGGGTGCACACTTTTCCGATGTTGGATCATGAAAGGGTTTTCAATATTGATTACACTCTAGGGATTGGATGCACTCTTGGTGTCTCAATACTTGATAGTGAATGATATGAAATGTGACTACAGTTTTAGAACAATAACGCTGATGAGTTCGCTTGCATTGCTTGTGTTAACAAGCTAAAGGTAAAGGTAAAGGTAAATGGTTGGTATAAGCGTATTGTTGATATAAGTGTATGGTGGTATAAGTGTATGGCTGGTATAAGTGTATGTGTTATTGTTGATATAAGTGTATGATGGGCTGTGATATGCCTGAGGATCCATAGTAGATCCTAGACTTGGAAACGGTCATGATAAAGTTCCAAGCCCAGTCGACATAAGGATGTACTAGCTAGACATTTAAACAAAAAATTGATGTTGTGGAGCAACCGGTGTGCTGACCTAACATCTAAGTCCATAGGCGATCCCAAGGCTTGCAAAGCGAAGCAGGATCCTGTGGATGAACGAGGAAGCGCACAATACAGATAAGTATTGGATTATTTTTCTTATGAATATACATGTGTATATGATTTAGTTATGATGTTTTAAGCTCTTGTTCTAGAGATAAAACTAATGAGAATAAACTAAACATGTGAATCTATTCAATGTTTGGATATAGGTATCGCTGGAAGCGAGGACTATGAGAGCATCCTAGGGGTGCATGTGGACATGTGACTGTCCTAGAAAGCTTGGAATGAGCGGTGATGAAAAATGTGCTAGTAAGACTATGGAGGTCCTAGCAGCTAAGACAAACCATGTGGAGAGACTCCATGGTTTAGAGGTCTGGAATAGACCGAAGACACTAAGTGTCATGACCAAGAAGGATTGGTCCAGCATTCATAGTGAAGTGAAAGAGGTTGAGAGCATGAAAAGCCACTGCGATAGTGTGGGTTCTAGGATGGAACAAAACAAAGAGGAAAAAAAAAATCTTACTGCTCTCTCTTGCCTTTTGATTATATGTTTATGCATTGTGAAAACAAAGGATTGTTGAATGCATGAATGATTGAAAATGAAATGTGTGTATTTACTTAAGTAATTTGTGAATGCTGGAATATTTAATTCCCTGCCCAAGAATGGACATGAATGAGCTCATGTGCCTGTTGCGAAGGCATGAAAGATATAAAAGCCTCATTGATGAGACTTGGACTGTCATGCCAAATGGGGAAATTAATTGACTGATTTTAATGTCTATATTATGCTTGGTCTGATAGAATTTTAATGGTGCATTTCACATGAGAGAAAAGTGAAACCAGGTGGTGCACATTGATCATGGAAGCAGATCAAAAGTTGTTGGACTTAGCCGGAAGTCTCCTTCAAATGATTGCCAAGACCCAACAAAATCTTGGGGAGATGCTCAAGATACAGGGAAGGCGGAGTGAAATGAACCACCATATTTTGCAAGACTCTATTGGTTTGCAAAGGGAGGTGAAAATCCTTCTGGGAGCAATCGGCTAGGGAAAGGAAGGTGGATCAGTGATGGGACATTCGTCCAAGTGACCCGATAGGAAACGGTCCAGGCATGAAGACTCAAAGGAAATTGAGCAGGTAAAGATGAAGCAGCCAGTGAAATGTTGGAGATGCGGAGGACATCATTTACGTCGAGACTACCCAATTAGGGAACATGGTGAAGGCAATAGCAGAAAGGTTCCTAGACTTCAGGATCAGCTAGAAGTTGAGAACTAGCAGGACAAGTCCGTGGAAGCCGAGGGGATTGGTCTTGAACGTTCAAAGTAAATGATTGAATGTGGGATAGATCTGCAATTTTGAAATTTTGATGTGCAATTATATATGTATTGTGTATATATGTAATGGAACACCGAGGATGGTGTTCCTCCAAGGGGGAGGGGAATGTAATGTCCCCGGTTTTGACCCTGTTTGCATGATGTATATATTGTAATTAATCGTGGTGAGGAGCTCAAGGCAAAATCCCCACCATCGATTTGGTTGTGTGTGTGTTTCGATAATGGGGATAGTTGCCGATGGTTTATCATGCCATTTGGCACATTATAATTCGTCATCATGTAAACACGCACATCAAATAAAACTAAAACCACAACCAGCTATGGCAATGCAACGTTGAATGAAAAGGGCGCGATTCCAAAGGATAAGGGGTGGGGGAAAAACCCATGTGTTACAACCTTGCTCATTTGTCACCTTTCTTTCCTCTTCCAACCTCTCTATTGTTTTGTTGAGTAGTTGAGGAGTTATGGCTGGTGGTGGTTGAGGCAGTTATTGTTTTGGGAGTGGGGTGGCAGGACTGTCAGTCCCTTTCTCACATGCCCAATCCACCCACGACTGCCTTCACTCTTCTCTCCAACGTTTCCAATTTTCAGGACTATGGTTTGTTGCTCTCACGCCTGGTCTTCAATCTTCACGATGGTGGTCTGCTTGTTCCTCCTCTCGAGGGTCTGTTGATTTGTGCGCATAGGCGAAGCTGTTTTTCCTCATGCACAGGCTGGGATCCTCATGCAGAGAGACGTTTTCTCTCTCTCTTCACGCACGGGAGCTTTGCGTTGGTTTTTCCTCACGTAGGGAACGGGTGAAATCGTGGCTGTCACTCAGGATTTTCGGGTGCAAGAGCCATTTCTACACTCAGGAACTGTGTGTAAGTTTCCTTACTGATTTATGGCCCGTGCATATGTTTTCCTCTATGTTTTGGGGTTTGGTACAAGTTGCTCTCACGCACAGACCGTTGGAGTCATTTTCCATGTTGTGAGCCGTGCTCACTAATTACGTTTTGGGACTGTTGTCTTCCCCGTGTTTTGTTGGATGTGGTGTCCAATTTCGTTTTGTACCACTGTTGATTTCCAATCTGTTGGCTGATTTTCCCTATGTTGGGACTGTGGATTGCTGCTATCATTCATTGTGTGTTTGTGGCTGCTGGAGTACCCTGGTTTTGGGTTGCAGCTGAGTTGTTTTGGCCATGTTAGGGCCAAGAACAACTCTGAGTTGCCTTGTAGGCTTGATCTATGTCTCACCTTTCATTTGGGACTGTCACCGATTGTATTTTCCTTCTTCACAGAGTTGTGAAGGGATTGTGTTGCTGCGTGTATGCAGTGGTTGGTCTTTGGACAGTGCTGGCTTGGCCGGTTTGTTGATGGCCTGATAAACCCAGCTCTGTTGGTTTTCTGATTTTGTCCCTTGGCTATGTATGAGCCTGTGTTGACCCTTATCCTTAGAGGAATCATGCCTAGCTCGGGGGTGGCAGCACTGCTGAGAGATTTATGAGCACGCTGGCCTATGGTTGGGTGGAACGTTGCAACGACGTAGCTGGTTGCGGGACAGGCTGTGTAATCTATCATGTGAATTGTGTGTTTGTCCACAGATCTATGTGCTCAATTTAATATGTATATGCACATTTCTACATTTCGTAAACGTGAATATATAGAAGGAAAAAATATACAAAATACTGAAATGCACATATACAGAAGAGAGCTTCCATATATGCCCATTTTTACTTCCGTAAATGCGCATTTACGGAAGGCAGGAATTTGCTCTCTCTGTATATGTGCATTTCTACCTTATACGAAAGGAAAAATGCACATATATGGAAGAGATGTTCCATATATGCACATTTTTCCTTCTGTAAATGCACATTTACGGAAGGAAAAATGTGCATATACAGAAGAGAGCTTTTGTAAATGGATATACACATATATGAAAGAGAGCTTCTGCATATGCACATTTTTCCTTCCATAAATGCATATTTACAGAAAGGAAAAATGTGCATATACGAAGTCTCTCTTCCATATATGCACATTTTTCCTTCCATATAGGTGCATATACAGAAGGAAGAAATGCGCATATACAGAATAGAGCGCATTTCTACCTTTTATAAATGCACATTTCCAGAGGAAAAAATACACCTATATGGAAGGCAGAAATGCGCATATACAGAAGGAAAAAATGTGCATATACAGAAGCTCTATTCTGTATATGTGCATATACGAAAGCTCTCTTTTCTATATACGCATTTCTACCTTCTGTATATGCACATATACGGAAGGCAAAAATGCACATATACAGAAGAGAGCTTCCGTATATGTACATTTTTCCTTCTGGAAATGCACATTTCTAGAAGGAAAAATGTGCATATACGGAATCTCTCTTTCGTATATGCACATTTCTTCCTTCCATATATTTTTGCCTTCTATATATGCACATTTATGAGTATAAATGTGCATATATGAAGGAACAAATGAACATATACGGAAGAGAGATTTCGTATATGCGCATTTTTCCATCTCTATATGTGGATTTAAGGAAGGCAGAAATGCGCATTTATGGAACAAAGATTTCGTAAATGAGCATTTATTTCTTCCATAAATGCACATATACAGAAGGAAAAATGCGCATATACGGAAGCTCTCTTCTGTATATGTGCATTTCTTCCTTCCATATATGTGCATATACGGAAGAGGGATCTCATAAATGCACACATATGGAAGGCAGAAATACGCATATATGGAATCTCTCTTCCGTATATGCAGATTTTTGCCTTTCGTATATCCACATATACAAAAGGGAATAATTCACGTATAATTCACATACAACAACTCAATGAATAGATGAACAAGAATGAATCAGTTTAAAATTGTGGATGGAAGAAGTACGCATCAAGTATATGACTTAACACAAATACCAATGTGAACAAAAAAGAGTGCAGACACGAAATCATTTTCTAGCTACATGAAGAACGTGCACGATAAGGTGAAGCGATGGATTGAGAAAATAAATGTGACTTACAAGTTGATAGCCATCCAATGGAGACGACATCAATATTTTGCAGAAGGTGACATAGTGTATACAAACTTGGGGAAGGAAAGGTTCCATTGAGGAACATATGATAAATTGAAGCTAAATAATATTGGTCCATGCAAGAATCTAAAGAAGATTTCAAACAATGCTTATGTATTGGAGTTAACTGAGGACATAGGCATATCGTTGGTGTTCAATGTTGACAAGCTATATAGGTATGAAGAAGGGTAAATGAGTGGGTTTGAGATGACTGTGGATTTGCATGAGAAAATACCAATCCAATCATTGGAAGAGATTGTAGAGGTACCCAAGGAGCGAGAAATTGAGAAGACAAGAAACTAGAAGAAGAAGGAGTGTTTGGTCCACTGGAAAAACAAATATTTGTAGGAAGCGATGTGGATTTCATAGGAGAAGATCGGACAATCATATAACCATAGGCATAGTTTTTTTCAACCACAAGAGGTTGATATAGGTTCATATAGGAGCAAGAATAATAGTCGATGGTAAGGAGACTAAAGTATTCTGGAGCATGGTCAATGACCTATGATAAATCAAGGAACAAGTACTCAATGGTAAATAGTTATGAAGAATTCCAACAATTCATGGTCAATGATAAAAGGATAGCAGAAGAGGATGAGTGGTCAAATAACATGTGACATAATTCAATCACACATGATGAATAATGGAGAAAATATGGTTGAAGACTATTTCTATCATAGATATGGAAGGATTCATATCAAAATCATTAATGACAAAAAAGTAGGTCGAAGCATTGACTAGAGTAAAAACACGCATAACTATGGGAGTAGTTGGAGCTTGTTATTTGCGTAATTGTTGCAAAACACCAGATGGAAGGATATGGAGAAGGGAGGTATATGAGGATTTAATGAAGAAGGATCACAGTGGGAAGCATTGGTATGCTTAGTAGAAGAAGGTTTAAGCGGTATTTTTTATGCAAGGAGCACCTATAAATGCTAGTGTATGACTAGAGAAAGGACAATGATACTATACCAGACATTTGTTGTTTCTTAAAAGTAATTAAATTTTGGTTATGAGGATGAAGAATACCCTCATTCCTGTATCTTGCAAAGTTCTGTAAGATAACAAATGACTGAAGAATGACTAAACCGAACTTAGTTTTACATTATAAGTCATCCTTGCCTCTCATTTAAAATTAATACAAAGCCAAATTATTGGCATTGCTTGTGTTCTTTTTTTGTGCACCCATTACCTTTCGGTTGTTCACATTGATTTACAACCGACCAAGGTCACGTCTACATAAGTATATAATAATACTCATCTAAGTGGAATATGTGCATTGGACATGTTTTGAGAATAGAGATGGTTCACCCCTATATGCATCAACCAGGGAAAGAGAAGTTGGAAATAGGACAAGAAGGAGACTCCATTATAGTCCAAGAGACAATCAAGAGGGAGAAGAAAAATGGGAGGAGGGATAATTCACTTCGAGGGACACAAGTGTTGATGGAAAAAACTTTAGTGGAGCCACTAAAATCTAGCAAACAAATGTATTTATTCTACCACAAATAATGAGCATTAGCTATTCTAGTTGGAGTTCCACTTTTGTCTTCATAATTAAATTTTGATGAATAATGTACAAGGAAAATTTTAAGAATCCATACTTATCTTAAAGTGTAGAAACAGTGGCGAATTTTACTGATTCTCAAAATGTCAACTACAAAATGTTTGGTGATATTTTTGTAAAGATGTTCAAGTTTAATTTTTAACATTTTTATATTGGTTTTAGACATTTTTTTTCTATTTTTGGAGTTAAAAACTTTATATTATGGAATTTGGGCAAATTGGATTAGAAAAAATGGAATTTTGCAAATATTGTTTTTGGGGAAAAAAATGCAAAATTTTGCCCCTAAAATTTTCACTGATAGTGTTGAACTATTAGCAGTTAAACTATAGCATGAAGTTTAAACATTTAAATATATTTCAATACACATAGTAACATTTTGTGAATCATTAATACTTTAAAAGTGTAATATATTTAAGAATTTAGTTAACTTTACAATGTCATAGTATGCCGAATATTTGTCAAATTTCAAATTCCTTGTAAATTTCCATACACCAAATTCCAATAAGACCAATCTTGCTACTATGATCTATATCCCTCACTAAATAGTTTTGACCATGATTTTGTTTAATTGCTTTGAGAAGGAACATTGAAATCATGGTATGAGGGTAGTAAACCCTAAGTAGAATAAATCCCTTATGTATGTGTAAGGGAATTTATTTGACCTCTAAAAAAAATAATCTCTCATCAAAGACCATGTCCACTATATCCTTATCCTAATTCAAAAAATTATTAGTATTATTTATTTTAATTTATTTTTGTTTTTAAACTAAAACAAAGAAAGTTACGGCCACAGGACATAGTATGAGTACAATATCAACCATAATAAGTTTCATAATTATGATTCAAAAATACTAAAAGTTTTATTGGTCTACCCACAAACTAAATTTTCATTAAAGTCTTGTCAAGAAACTTGTAACTATAAATTTTAACAAAATAGCCTAAAAAGAAAACAAATTTTCATAACTTAAAATCTAATATTTTTATTGAAATTCATGCCCACTATGATCTTCTTATTTTACATGTTCATGTTTTTCCTAGGTTTCTTTCTATAATCCTTGTCCCCTTGACTATGATAAAATTTATGATCCTCGTTAACAACTACAATGACAAACCCAATTGAATTGTTTTTGAGGAATAATCAATGAGTGGGATATCCGTACTAATCCCAAAATTAGTGTTACTACATGTTATGGTATATTGTGAATTTCTCTATTTACTTCCCATACATATCCACTCTTACTTACAATTTTGTATTTCTAACAATTTTTGCTTCAACCTTAGAAGAGATCAAGTTATTGAGATGAAGAATTGATACCTTGAAGTCCTCTCTTTAGAACTCAATCCTTCCATGACTATGTCAAAGATCCATAATTTTACATAGAGTGTAGCTACTATGTGACAATGACCCTCCACGATAGGGTGTTGGATCTAACAATGCCTATACCATATGAAACATTAGATGGTATCAACCCACTACACCATGAACAAGTCGAATAATAACCCACCAATTCCAATACGCTAAACTAGGAAAGGAATCCACACATCCAATATACATCAAGAACTGGTAAACAAGTTAGAAGAGTAATAATCAATTTGACTCCAATGAAATTCCAACAAAAGAAAAAGGAACCTCAATCCCAAATTAACCCTTTTTTTTCAAATCTTCTAACAAACTTGTAAGCATGAATGTAAAATAAAAAATATAAAAAATTGTAATAATGCACATAAATGGCATACAATCCCTTGTAAGTGAACCACCCAATTGATTGTGATTTTATTTTCATTGACATAAACTTTAAATATACCCAATTAACAATAAAATATGATAAAATTTTGTTATATTTCTATCTACTTTGTAATATAAAAACCAAATTATTTATATATTTTCTATTTTAAAATAAATATTACCATGAGTACACCATACATATCGATGTTTGAATTTTCTAAATATAAAGTATTTTATGCCAAACATCACATTCAACCATATTTGATTAATTTGGATCGATACCATTTGCAATATTTAAAACATAAAACTTAAGTGAAAAGCATCTTTTTATGATTAAAAATTCATCGAAAACATATTTAAATGTTTCATGATTTGAACCGCTTGATGATGATCTGAATCCCAAAAGAATCAACTATCCTATGAAACCAAATCCACAACCTATCAGCCATGACCTATTACCTAATTTGTAAAAAGAGTCAACTCTGCATCTCCAGAAGAATCAACTATCCTATGAAACCAAATCCACAAGATACTAGCCACGACCTATTACCTAATTCATAAAAAGATTCAAGTCCGCATCTCCTCTCTGAACAATTGAACATCAAATAATTAAGCACAGAAAGGTTTTATCCAGGGTGCCAAACAAATCATTTACTCCAAATGTAATATAACTTATTATTAGAATCTTAATAAAGAATGGATGGTGTGAAGGAGGGAAACCCCACTTGTATCTCTCCCATCCATGTTTCTCCTCATGATGATATCTATCCTCAAATCGCAATACAAGAGACTTGCAGGTGATACAATTCTTTATTGGCAATGAAGTTCGTGAAAGATCATATGTTTAAGCGTCCATGTATGGAGATGCACAACGGATTAATTTACTCCTTCTGTATTACCACAAAATGATGAAATTAGTTCATTGATATGTTTACTTGCTAAGTAATAGATCTTGCCAATCCATGGCAATGGAAGAAGAGAAAATTAAGAGGAGACGAATTGGCTCTGAAAATGGATGAATCGAGCCAGCCTCAAGGCAATGAAGCTGGGAATGATATTCGATCTATAAATTATTGTTTTCGTTCATTACTTTCTCTGTCGGCAAAGGGGACGTATCGACGAGTGGGGAATGATGAGGAATATGGTGAAGATACCAGAACAACCGGAGGCATGAAAACCATTCCTTTCATCATAGGTAAAAGTTGTACGCTACATTGAATATCAAACAGTTTGCATGAATTTTAAGCTGTTGGATTTGATTGTTGAGAAATGACCTCTATCCAAATTTAAATGGGCAGGGTCAAAATATGATCCCTTGATTTATCTTCTTTTACCTGCAGGAACCGAGATATATGAGAATCTTGCACTAGTGGGAGTGCAAGTGAACATGGTGGTCTACTTGATTAAAAAATACAACATGAAGAAAGTGGCAGCCACGAGTGTTACGTCGACCAATTTGGAATGATAACCATCCGTTGTTTTTCATATGTATTGGTATGTATCTTATCTATCAACCCTGATGAATTGTATGCATCGATTATAATTTCAGAATCGAATGCCATTGTGTTTGAAGTTTGAACATCCCACATGCTGCTCTCGACTGAGGAAAGAGCAATCCCCGTAAGGAGGTTTCATGTATACTCTCCTCTCAGGCCTTTTGGGAGTGCATATCCAAGATCTCTAGGGATCTTAAAGAATGAATATGAAGAAGAACCCTAGTGCTGTAACACTAAACTAAATGAGTGGCTTGTTGATCAAGATTTGTAACATAATTAATGTCGACAGGATGAGTAAAAACAATTAGAATCTATAGGCCATTTAAGTTTGCAAATACATTGCTAGGAGATTTGGCTACCATAGATGCTCATATGATACATGGATGGAATCATGGATAGATCCATGAGCTAATAGAATCTTTAAGACTTTTCAGCTCAATGGATAGATCTAACCAAAAAGTAGTGATACATGGATTGATAACTTTACACCTTTCAAACAATACACTGCACCTGGACTGTTCAACGAATAAACATTAGAGTCCAACCGTGTTCTTCGTACCTCCCCCCTGTGGAATATCTCTGTGCAGGCTAGCGTCCACACATTTTTAATTTCTTTACATTGTGGCCCTATCCTTACCTTTTCCCTATACATAATGCACATGGCCCATAGGTACTAACACGGTTGGAATTTCATCTCACCTCTACTTGACTAAATTTTTTAACTTTTTTTTAGTTACATAACATTTCGTTAAAAAAATTACTTTTATTTTTAGTTACATAACATTTCATTAAGAAAATTATCGGATACAATTATTTCTTTAACCAATATTTATGATTACTTTCAATTAAAATTTAGGTTTAGTAATGTGAGAAATTTGAACCAGCAAGTGAGTAATTCGAACCACAAGAGAATCTAGGAGCGTTAGTGAGGTTCACAAATCAAATTTGGGTGCAAGATTCAGCAAAAACCATCAAAATATAGTTAAATTACACACAATGATAGTTGGAAACTGTTAGAATAATCAACCCATATTTACCTACCTTAGACATTTATTAAATCATTTTTGTCTTATTACCTAGTCTCCTAGATTCCACTCTATGCTAGTTTCCTTCTACATGTCATAGAAGTCAACACTTGCTAAAAATGAGTCATGGAGTGCTTGGGAAACCTCTTGGAAACCATATTTAGCATGTCTGATTTAGTCCAGATCCTCCAAAGTGTGCATAACTATTTTTTCTGTAAAGCTGCCTGTTTTATTGAGAATTAAGGCAAAAGGAAAAGCTAGACTAGGTATAGTTGACTTGTTTTTTTCCCACATCATCCTCCATTCTTTTCTCCTAATAAAAGCATGTATGAGTTATATTTCCATCCCTTATTAGCTTTCCTACTTGACTTAGCCAATTCATGAGCATCTTAGTGGATTTGGAAACTGCTTTATGCACCTATGGGGGATTTGACTAGATTTAGTACACCTAATTTTTTACTATTTCGAATGGAATCCTTATGCATTCAAATATCTCATGTAATTATATATTGCAGCATCCTATTACTTCACAATGTTGGCTATTGTACACTTATTCAACACAGATTAGTGTTATGCTCCAATTTCAGTCTCCTTTGATGTTAATTTTGCATGTTTAATTAGCAATTTTGTGAGAGTAATTGTTATATCACTAGGATTCAATTTCCACATGGTATCAAATCCATTGTAGATCGATTTCTCTCCTTCCATATTGCTATTGCAAGTTCGACATCTTGACTGGGAGTATTTTTTGCTGGCTGAAGGGAATAATTTCTGAGCTATGGACCAATCTCAAAAGATCATCTTAACTCCATTTAATTTCTTTGAATGGAAAAATGAGATGGAGATATTGTTGAGAGAGAAAGGTATCTACAGGATTACTATGGAAACGGAGGCAAATCCTAATGCAATTACAGAGAAAATAAAATGGCACAACAAGAGGGATGAGGCCTATGGTCTTTTGTGTCTGAGCATTTCAAGAAACCTCTTCTTCCATCTTGATGGATTGACATCACCTAATGAAGCGTGGGAGAATATTGTAGATCTTTTTGGTAAGATAGATGAGATGAGAGGACATCAAATCAAGAATGAGCTGATCTCCTTGAGTCCCAGTAGCTTCGAATCCTTGCAACTCTATTTTTCCAAGTTTAAAGCCCTTGTTTTGCAGATAAAACAATATGGAATTGAAAAGAAGGAAGAGAAACTATTTTTGGACATACTCTCAAAGCTTGGCCCTGACTATTCAGTGTTTATTTTTACCTTCCATGCCACCTAGTTGGAAGCTCAAGCTTGGAAGATGCCTAAGCTTTCATAGTTCATGGAATCCTTCACACAAGAACAAGATAAGTTGGTGATGATGGGCACAATCAAACCTTCCAAAGACCAAGCCTTGGTTGCTGGAAATTCAAGGGTGGATTCAAAAAGAAAAGAAAAATCTAACAAACCACCTGAGGAAAAGAGAGACAAGAACAAGTCTCAAAAGGAGCCCCAAGGATCCAAGAAGAACTTCTAGAAGAAGAACAAATGAGAAATGAGCAAGTGCGCATACTGCAGTAAGGGCTATCATCCTGAGAGCTATTGTATGAAGAAGCAAATTGACATGTTGACTAAAATCCTAGATAAGAATAACATCTCCCTTCCTAATTGCTCAAAGAAGAGGGAAGGAGGATCAAATTCAAAGGATAGAGAGAGAGTGCATGCTTTGGTTGCTGGAACATCAATCTCACCTAGCTTCATCATAGACTCTGGAGCTTCTAGACATATGGTTTCAACAAAAGAGACATTTTCCTCTCTTGACATGTCGAAAGGTCCACCAATAGTTATTGGAGATGACTCTCTCACTGACAATTTTGGAAAATGAAGGATTGATCTTGACCATGGTAAGTTCAATAATGTGTTGTATGTTCTAGGTCTTGCCTCTAATCTCTTGTCAGTGTATCAGATGACTCACAAAGGGTCTCCAAATAAGGTCATATTCTCCCATGATGATGTTGAAATCATTGAGATTTTGAATGGTAAAGTCATAGCAAAAGGTGTTGTTGATCACACTTCGAAGGTATACATTTTTCCCATTTTCTACCCTACTCAAACCCCTCCGCTCTTCTGATTCATGCTAATGAGGCAAGCAATATTTGGCATGAAATATTTGGCCATATTAACTACACATATCTTTCTTATTTGAGTGAAAATGATATGGTCATAGAGTTACCAAATATCAAGTTTTCCAAGGGAGTCTATCAAGGTTGTATCCTAGGAAAACACCTAGAGCAGAAATTTGAGAGAGCTTGTCATGAGAGAACCTCTGCACCTCTTGAGTTGATCCATAGTGAGAATGCTGGTACATTTCCTCATATGTCCATGAATCAAGCCAAATATGCATTGACATTCATAGATGACTTTTATAGGTATTGTTGGGTTTACTTCCTAAAGCATAAGTCTGAAGTTTTTGACCTCTTCAAAGTCTTTAAGGCCTTAGTAGAAAACCAGTCTGGGAGGAGACTCAAAATCCTCAGATATGAAAATGGTGGTGAGTATGTCAAGTTTGAGTTCATTCAATATTGTAAAGATGAAGGTATTCATATGCAACATTCGATCTCTTACACGCCACAACAAAATGGTGTTGCTGAGAGAAAGAACATGTCATTAAAGGAGATCGCAACCTGCATGATGGAGGATAAGACTTTGTCACCAAATTTTTGGGCTGAGGATATAAAATGTGCATCCTAAATCCAGAATAGGGTTCCTCATAAGCAACTTGATTGTATGACTCCTTTTGAAGCTTGGAGTGGGCACAAGCCAAATGTGACCCATTTCAGGATTTTTGGCTCAAAGGCTTGGGCTTGAATTCCAACTGAAAAGAGAAAGGATTTGCATCCCCAAATCCAAGAGTGCCTATTTGTTGGGTATTCTTAAAATTCAAAAAGGTACAAGCTGATCAACTTGAGCACTAACAAATCTTTCATTGAAAGAAGTGTTCAGTTCCAAGAAGAGCCTTTAGTAGCATTTGAAGTTGGAGAGTCTTCTTCACCACCAGATCCATTGATTGTAAGTGGAGAGACTAATGAGTTTGCTCATTCTGATATGTCTCATAATAATGATTTGATTTCAGATCCTGACATTCCTACAAGACCAAAATGGGCAGCAAATATGATTCATGCAGCTGGGGAACTAGTTGGAAATCCTAGTGACACTAGGAGGACTAGATCTCAGTTTGAGAGTGCCCTGTGTATGAAAGATCCTTTATTTGATGAAAAGTGCTATCTGATGGTTGAATCAGATCCGTGGACATATGAATATGTAGCACATGATCCAATATGGAAAATAGCCATGAAAGAAGAATTCAGCTTGCTCAAGAAGAATAACACTTGGGAACTGGTTGATCTTCCCCCAGGGAGGAAGCTAGTTCAATGTAAGTGGGTTTTCAAGACTAAGTTTGCTGCTGATGGTTCACCTTTAAAATATAAGGCAATATTGGTATCCAATGGCTACTCACAAGTACATGGTATTGAATACAATGAAACCTTTGCACCAGTTGCAAAGATGGACTCCATAAGGCTAGCTTTAGCCATTGCAGCTTCGAAGCGGTGGGAGGTACATCACATGGATGTGAAGTGTGCTTTCCTAAATGGAGATCGCACTGAATATATTTATATGCAGCAACCTAAAGGGTTTTTTTCTAATCCATATTTTGTGTGCAGGTTAAATAAATCATTGTATGGGCTCAAGTAAGCCCCGAGGGCTTGGTATGCCAAGATTGATGGCTTTCTGCTGTCATTGAAGTTTTGTTCGATGCAAGTCTGATCCTAATCTTTATTTTAAGTTGATTCATGGTTCTTTGATGATTATTTTCTTGTATGTGGATGATCTTCTGATTACAGGAATTTCAAAGAAAGAGATTGCCTCCTTGAAGGATGCAATGAACCATGCATTTTCTATGACAAATTTGGGATTGTTGAGCAAATTTTTGGGTCTCGAAATTGCTCAATCCCAACATGGAATCAAATAACATCATTCCAAGTATGAATTAGATTTTCTGAACAATTTCAACATGAAATATTGCAATCCAAGCAAGAATCCCTTCCTTTTAGGAGTTAAGCTTGAAGAAGCAGGTTCTTCTCCTATGGTAAATAATACACTGTATAGGCAGTTGATTGGGTGTTTGCTTTATCTCACACACACTCAAAATAATATATATTATGTAGTTAGTGTGGCTTCAAGATACATGGATCATCCTCATGAGATCCATTAGAGAGCAGCCAAAAGGATCCTTAACTTTGTTCAAGGAACAAGAACTCATGGGATCTTCTACAAAGCTAAATCTGATCTTGATTTGATTGGGTTTACTGATAGTGATTGGGCAGGTGACAACACAGATCAAAATTCGACATTAGGATATGTGTTCATGCTTATAGAAGGACCAATCAACTATTCAATCAAGAATCATATTTCCATATCACTCTCATCTACAGAAGCAGAGTATAGAGGAGTTGTAAATGCAACAACTCAATGTTTGTGGTTGCAGGGAATACTTGGAGAATGTGCTTCGAATCAGATTTTTAAACTATTATTTACTATGATAATCAAAGAACCATTTGAATCTAAAATGATATAGTTTAGAGACAGTGAACCAAACAAATTGAGATCCATATGCACTACATCAGATAGATTGTGCATGATGGCACCATTCATCTACTCTTATGTGCATCTTCAGAATGAGTAGCAGACATCTTCACCAAAGTTTTTTGTGAGAAGACATTCAGCAATCTCAAATCACTATTGGGGATTTCTGATCATGCTGTGAAGCATGATTGATGACAATATTTTCAAATTTTGTTTTCCTGTCCATGTTTAAGGGAAGATTTTCCCACTGGATTTTTTCCTCTTTCCTTGGTTCAATGGACAAGCAGTATGTAAAGGGTGACTAAGCCTTGTTTCTAGGCCCTATAGTTTTCTAATATGGACAATGGACAAGCAGTATGTAAAGGGTGACTAAGCCTTGTTTCTAGGCCCTATAGTTTTCTAATATTTACTCATAAAGTTAGTCTTAAGGGGGGTTTTAGAATAATCAACCCATAGTTACCTATCTTATACATTAATTAAATCATTTTTGTCTTATTACCTAGTCCCCCAGATTCCACTCTATGCTAGTTGCCTTCTACATGTCATAGAAGTCAACACTTGCTAAAACTGAGTCATGGAGCACTTGGGAAACCTCCTGGAAACCATATTTAGCATGTATTATTTATTCCAGATCCTCCAAAATGCATATCTAATTTTTCTATAAAGCTTCCTGTTTTCTTGAGAATTAAGGCAAAAGGAAAAGCTAGACTAGGTGTAGTTGAATTGTTTTTTTCCCACATCATCCTCCATCCTTTTATCCTAATAAAATCATGTATGAGTTGTCTTTCCATACCTTATTATCTTTCCTACTTGACTTGGCCAATTCGTGAGCATCTTAGTGGATTTGGAAACTGCTTTATGCACCTATGGGGGATTTGACTAGATTTAGTAAGCCTACTTTTTTACTATTTCGAATGACATCCTTATGCATTCGAATATCTCATCTAATTATATATTTCAGCATCCTATTACTTCACAAGGTTGTCTATTGTAAACTTATTCAATACAGATTAGTGTTATGCTCCAATTTCAGTCTCCTTTGATGTTAATTTTGCATGTTTGATTAGCAATTTTGTGTGTGTAATTGTTCTATCAATCGGGTTCAATTTCCACAGAAACAAGATAATTTTGGACTGTATAACTCTAAAATTGTTCTTAACAGGTTTATAAATACATTATTAGTGATTCAAATGGCTTTGGAATCCAATTGTGAGCAAAAATCCCAAAATTACCAAATTGGCATCAAACCCCCCTAGGTGGGCGAATCTCGTCCCAAATATCTCCAAATGGCCACAAATTTATAAAGTGGCATGGATTATGTGTTTTGGGTCACTTATTACACCTTAGACAACATGGACATGGAAAAATTGATGGTTTAGACTCTCAATGCAACATTAATTGCACCAAATCAAGCCAAATTTGGGAAAAATCCCACTCTAGCGCCCCAAGTCAACTTTCTTGTCCACATTCAATGAATGGGAGTGCACCAGAAATGATGGATGTGCATATTTTTCTGGATGACTAGGTGGAGTACCCATGTGGGTCATAGAACCTCAACTTGACATGGCATATGTCCACCTAAGCACCCCTAGTCCACCTCATAGTGTATTAAAGCTTAAAAAAGCAATAAAATTGACTAATTAGTGTAACTAAGGTACTAATGATGGATTATTGTTCTAATAACCTCCCTTAATCCAAAAACTAAGTGTGCTCACAAAATGATGAAGGCCTTGGCAACAATGGCTCAAGTCACCTCAAGTACATAATCATAAATTTCAATTTTTATTTGTCCATGTGAAACCGACGAAAGAAGGAAAACCTCATGGGGAAAACCTCCCCTAAAGAATGGACATTGGGCTAGACCTGCAATGATATAACAGAAAATTACCATCCTTCACTCACCCCAAGCAAAGATCTCAAGTAAGTGAAGGTCTTCTCAGTGAAAGGCTTGATAAAAATGTCGGCAGTTTGCTTGGTGGATGGGCAATACTGTAGTGAGATCACTTTGTCATGCACTAAGCCCCGAATATAATGCATGTGAATCTATATGTGTTTTGTCCTCTACCTCTGTACAGGATCAGTATATATCTTGATGTCACTCCGATTATCCACCCAAATGTTAGTTGGAGAATCGATTATGACACCAAACTCCCGAAGAATTCCCTGCAACCAAACACATTGAGTTGCAGCATTGACTGCTGCCCTGTATTCAACATCTGCTGATGATAGTGATATGGTGTGCTGTTTCTTACTTTACCATCAAATAGGACCCTTAGAAAACATGAATAAAAAACCTGATGTTTACTTTCTATCAATTGGATCACCGGCCCAATTTGAATCAAAAAATCCAGCTAGTTGAAGTGAGGAACCAGCTGTGTAGTGCACTCCAAAATTCTTAGTTCCATGGACATATTGAAGAATTATTTTAGCAGCCTTCCAATGGAGCTCATGTGGCTGGTGCATGTTCCTTGTGACAACACTCACAGCATAAGACAAATCAGGTCTTGTATGAGTGAGGTAGAGCAAGCTTCCCACTAGTTTATTGTAGAGTGTAATATCCACCATTGGGGAATTTCCAAACTCATGCAACTTAATACCAGAAAGAAAGGGAGACTTGGATGCCTTACACTCAGCCATATTAAACTTATTCATCAAGTTTGAAGAATACTGTGGCTGACACAACATGATTCCCTTACCATTTTGCCCAATTTCTAAGCCCAAACATTGCCTTAGCAATCCTAGGTTTGTCATAGCAAATTCACTGTGCAAAGAGTTCTTAATTTGGCCAATTGAATTGGTGTAGAAACCTGTAATAAGAAGATCATCAACATAAATAACAATGACCTGAAATTTAACATCATTTTGTTGCAAATACACATTAGGGTCTGATTTGTATCTTGTGAAGCCAATTGAAAGCAAGAAAGCATCCATTTTTGCATACCAAGCCCTGGGGGCTTGCTTGAGTCCATACAGTGATTTTTTCAGCCTGCATACCAATGAAGGATCCTCTTGGAAACCTTCAGTCTGCTGCATATATATATCGTCATGTAGTTCACCATGCAAGAAGGCACTCTTTACATCCATGCGGTGAACCTCCCAACACTTACTAGCTGCTAGTGCAAGAACTCTAATTGAGTCCATCTTTGCAACTGGTGCAAAGGTCTCTGTGTAATCAGCTCCATTGACCTGAGAATAGCCCTTAGCCACTAACCTAGCCTTGTGTTTTATATCAGAACCATCCGTAGCAAGTTTGGTCCGGTAGACCCATTTACATTGAACAACTTTCCTCTTGGGAGGAAGGGGAACTAATTCCCATGTATTGTTCTCTTGGAGGGACTGAAGCTCATCTTCCATTGCTGATATTTCTTTGGTTCAGAACTAATCAACATGTAACATTGCTCAGCAAGAGCACTATCACTAGCAAATTAAACCTTACTAGTTTGTGATCTAGTTCTCCTAGGCTCTTAAGAATTGCCTGTCGATTCTCCAGCTTCTTGAACAATTTTTTCATCCCATTTCGGTCGAGATGGTGAGTCATCTATAGAAATATCATATTCAGCAACATTCATATCAGAATTATCAGAAAAAATATAGCATGTTTCATCACTTACATCTTCGAATGGTTGAGGAGAGGAGAAATCCCCTGGTGCAAGTTCAAAGTCTGGAATTGGCTCTTCTTCGAATTTGACACTTCTTTCAACAAACGTTTTGCCGGTAGATGTGTCAAAGAGATTGTACCCTTTGGTGTCTTCACCATATCCAACCATGAGACACTCCTTGCTTTGTAGCTGCAAGGATTTATCTTCTTTGAAAGTGTTCTTGCCCATGCTTTTGTACCGAATATCCTAGAATTTGAGACATCTGGTTTTTCACCAAACCATGCATCATAGGGTGTCATCCCTTTCACTGATTTGGGGAAGGATCTGTTTTGAATGTTAGCTTCATAGCTGATGGCTTCATCCCATATCTTCGGATTAAGTTCCCTCACTTCTATCATGCAAGTTTCCATCTCTTTGAGAGATCTATTTTTTCTCTCTGCCACACCATTTTGCTGTGGTGTGTAGGGAGTTGAGTGTTGCATTTGGATGCCACACTCCTCAAAAAGTTGCTGTAGATTCTTATTCACATATTCCTTTCCATTATCAATCCTAAGGAATTTTATTTTCTTCCCACTCTGATTCTCTACTAGTGCTTTCCAAACTTTGAGTTGCTCAAACACCTAAGATTTTAATTTCAGAAAATACACCTAGCAAAATCGAGAGTAGTCATCAATAAATGTAAGCACATACCTAGATCCAGCATATGAGGGAGTGGGTAGTGGACCAATCAGATCATAAAAATGCACCAACCCAAGTTTTTTTGTTGCTCTCCTTGCCTTCCCTTTCTCATACCTTTGCTCAGGATGCTTTCCAATCACACATCAAATACATGCTCCAGTAAATGGCTGAATTTGTGGAAGACGTTCCACCATTCCTTATTTGCACAATGTTTGGAGATATCTGTAATTCATGTGGCCAAACCTCTCATGCCATAGTTTGGAAACTTCATTGGCATGTGAGTGAAGTGCTTGATCACTGGAATTAGGGAGGAAGTTAGAGAATTTGTACATTCTCTCATGATGATTAGCATACCCAATTGCAACAATTTGGTCTGTTGAGATTTCAGAAATCTCTACAGAGTCAGGAGTAAATATCACTCTCTTTGGCTCTCCTATATGGGTCATCTGGTAGAATGAAAACAAATTTGTTGCAAGTTCTGGTACATACAGTACATCACTGAAGAACCCATGGTCTAAATCAATTATCCCAATCCCTTTGGTTTGGAGTTTAGAATCATCTCCCATTCGAACTGTTGGGACAACATTCAAACTCATGGACGAGAAGAATTCTCTCCTAGATACCATATTCCTGGAAGCACCTAAATCAATAATAAAGGATGAGGAATTAGAAGTACCTGCCACCAATGCATGACATTTCTCCTTCCTTTCATTTGAACTGGAGTTGCCATCTCTCTTCCTAGCGCTGTTAGGAACTGGAATGTTGTTCTTCTCCAGTAGCTACGCCATTGTGTCTATGGTTTTCTTCATGCATGATATTTCTAGATGCCATCCCTTGTGGAAATAAGAGCATTTGGCCTTCTTTTTCACTTTATTCTCTTTTTCCTTTAGTGGATTCATAGCTCCCTCACTCGATTTGGGTTTTTTTGATTTCTTCTTGTTCGACAACTTCAAATTCTTGGACTTGGGTTTTCCCTTTTCTGAATTCGAAACCCCCACTGCTAGTGCTTGATCTTTGGTCTTGATGGAACCCATTTGGAACAATTTTTCCTGCTCTTAAGTGACTGGCTCCATGAAACTTTCCAGACTTGGCATTTTCCAGTTTCGAAGGGTGAGTTTTCCTTAGTGAAATGTGCACACAAAGACTGCGAACTCTGGCCCCAACTTCGAAAGCATAGACAAGATCAATTGATCTTCCTTCTTCTCAATCCCACATTGTTTTAACTACAATACAAGTGATTTGAACTTGGCGAAGAAATTCTGGATTGTTTCATAGTGCGATGTGATCAAGCTTATTGGATCATTCTCAAGATGGAGACCACGTAGCTCATCAGTTTTTCCAAATAGAGACTCAAGTTTCTCCCAAACCTCCTTTGGTGATGTCAAACTGTCAAGATGGAACAACAACTCTCTTGAGATTCGCAAACACAACAAACCATATGCTTCATCCAATTTGTTAAAAAACTTGTCGTTTTCCACAGTAGAATTTGGTTCCACTTCAGTGCCCAGAGTAACTCTGAAAAGCCCCTTGTCTCTCAATTGAATCACCATATCTAGATTCCATTCAAAGAATTTGAAAGGTGTTAGCATGATGTGGGTAGCCTCCATTACTATTTGTGCTGATGGTGGTGAAATTTCTAACTGGGTTACACTCAGCAATTCGATTTTATCTGGAATTCACTAGCAAAGCAGCTCAAATCCACTAAGAATTTGGTATGCAACTCAAAAATATCCAACCTGCTCTGATACCTTGTGAAAAATTTGAACCATCAAGTGAGTAACTTGAACCACAAAAGAATTTAGGAGCATTAGTGAGGTTCACAAATCAAATTTGGGTGCAAGATTTAGTGCAAACCATCAAATTACAGTTAAATTACACACAATGATAGTTGGAAACAAGATAATTTTGGACTGTCTAACTCTGAAATTGTTATTGAAAATTTCATAAATACATCATGAATGATTCTATTGGCTTTGAAGCCAATTGTGAGCAAAAATCCCAAAATTGCCAAATTGGCATCAAACCCCCCTAGGTGGGCCATTCTCGTCCCAAATCTCTCCAAATGGCCACAAATTTATGAAGTGGCATGACTAATGTGTGATAGGTCAATTATTACACCTTGGACAATGTGGGTGTGGATAACTAGATGGGTTAGACTCTCAATGCAACATTAATTGCACCGAATCAAGCCAAATTTGGGAAAAATCCCACTCTATTGCCCCAAGCCAAACTTGTCAAAATTGTCTATTGGATAGAATGTCCTCTCAAAATATTTAGAACTAGCATTTGCACTAAGAGTTGCAAAGGAATTCCAAGAGGGTAAAAATAATGAGTCTTTCCGCAATTCAACCTTTTTTCAATTGAGTCTTTCCACAACTCAACCTTTCCACAAGTTCCTTTCTACAACAATGTTTCAGCAAGCTCCTTTCTGCAATAGAGTTTTCACAACTTTGTTTTCACAATTGTGGATTGCGAATTGCGGGTATACAATTGTAATTTTCAAAACCTCGCTTCCGCAATCTTGCAAACTGTTGCCGGAAGCAACAGATTCCATTTTAACAGTGTAAAACGAGATCCCCACTCATCCATTCAATTGGGTTCCGAATCCATGGTCTTATTATGCGATTTTTTATCTTCTTTACTATAAGTACTGGGTTTTGGTTTTAATAAAATTTCCTTTAAAAAAACCTTCTTTTTTTGGTTTTGTGGGTTACGGAATGCAGGAAAACGATTTCCAAAACCCCCCAAAAAAGGACTTCACCAATCCATTTTCCAGTTGTGGAATACGGGTTGTAGAAACACAAAACATATATAAAAGAAAGTGGCCACGGAAAAATGTTGTAACAGAACCGAAAAGGGAAGGTTTTATTTAGGAAAGGATTTATGTTATCTCAGAAAGAAAAAAAGTCATTTCATGCATAATTTTCCTTTTTTGGTTATGCAACCCGCAACTTGCAATACTGATGGAGGAAAGAGGAAACTCAATAAAAATATAATTTTCCAAACTGTTGTCCCACAACACGCAACTCTTTTGCAGATTGCAGATTGAAAAACTTTAAAGGTTTTTTCTTGGTTACTAATCTCATTCTGCATTCTGCAACCTGTAATGCAGATTGCGGATTGCATAAATCACAAGATATAAAGTTTTTGGTTGATTTCATATTCACATTTTGGTTTCTCTCTCTAATATCAACTGTCATTTTTTGTGAGATCTACGACCCAGATCTATTCTGCAGTTCAACCTTGGCTTATTTAATTCATTTGAATTTATGAATGATTTACCATTTTCACTTGTGATTTTTCACTACGCTTGTGATTTTTACCATGATTTTCTCATTCATCTCACCAATCCTCTGACCTCCAAGTTGTCCATAGGTAATTTTCTTAATCTTTGCGGCCATTTTCGGTTATTTTAAACCATAATAAATTTTAATTATGGTTTCCATATTTCTATCAGAATTTACCTCCAAGTCCACCAGTGTGTCCAAAAACACAAGGTCTAATACTGCTCTGAATGAAAAAAAGAGCAAGGACCCAAATGTTGGTACCTACACTAACATCAGTGGACGAGTGTTCGAAACCCTTCATCTGGTCTAGTCAAAAATTTATGCCATATTCGACAACTATGACTTCTCTACCATTACCCATAACGAGTCTGCATATATTAAAATTAGCAATTCTTAGATCCATTGCATTGCATCCAGACCTTCTTTCATGTTGTACACAGAATCGGTCAAGTGGGAACTTAACCATGCAATCCCTAAAGAATGGTCTTTCGATGACCACACTGGAAACCCGATAACTTCCTTCCACCCACACATATTTTCTAGAGGATATGCTCTCAAACCTCCTTAACAACTCCTCACGACCTAATTTCACGATGAGGCCTTGACCTAGTTTGATTATGAGGAAATCATAAAATCTTGGATGGATAACCTTGCAGTGTTTATCCCCAAAGCAGACAAGGCCTACCCCATTTCATGGTTTATAGAGACATTTTCACTACTAGCAACTATGTTTTTTCGGCTATATGGATTACCCAACTGCACATAGTTCAATACTGAATGGAATCTTGTAGTCCATCACATATTACTTACAAGTGAATCCTTCAATTGGGAACAGATCCTGGAAGTGGTGCTCAAGGAAGCAATTGAAAAATATCACAAGAATTCGGCATCCAAAAAGTTGGTTTTCTACATGTCAAGGTATGTCATGGACATCTTCTGTGTGACTTATTCATTCCCGACTATTAGCTAGAATCAGACCAGGAATTATCCACGAGTCAACATTTACTGCTCAGATATGTGGGAGGATAACTTTGTTCCTCGAATGTATGAGATTTGTGACCACTTTATAGGGTCGATGTACAAGATGATTTTCAAGGGAGATGCCCCAACTTTTTCAAAGAGGGCTAGAGCTTTGATTTCTCTAATGGGTGATTGGTATGTAGGTGAATACTTTTCCTACATTCATATTTGGGGTAGCAATACAGCTCACCTATTTCTAAGAATAGTCTCGGACATAATGGTCTTACAAGAGATTTCATATCAAACTATCATTGATGGGGTCTTCCCAAAGCTTGCAAACAACTAAGAGGAAGTATTGTCCCAAGTTTCCTTTGAATTTGGGATTCTTGACATTGCAAAATTATACTCATGCTGCTATCCTAGGAAAATACATAGCATAAATGAACC
The DNA here is from genome assembly GCA_001517045.1 of Pseudotsuga menziesii. Classification (NCBI taxonomy): domain Eukaryota; kingdom Viridiplantae; phylum Streptophyta; class Pinopsida; order Pinales; family Pinaceae; genus Pseudotsuga; species Pseudotsuga menziesii. The sequence goes on along the minus strand of LPNX010565443.1, from coordinate 11,188 downwards.
TAGGGGAAGAATACAAAATAATGCATGATCCCAAGGCTTTGCTGGAAAATCATTTTGTGCACCAACACACTAAAATCACATATGCCCAGGAGGATGTTCCTGATGATTCCATATACAGAGGTGTTATTCATTCTCAGAGGTGCTATTTATTTATCATAGGTGGTGAGTAGGATTCCCACTCCTCTAGAGAAGACTCACATGTTCCAATATCAGAAAGAGTTGGAAACCCTTGCTCTACATTTTAGACAGCTTCGGTTGAAAGTGGATATAACACCCCAGTTTTGACCCCATTTTCATTTAAATCAAATTATGTAAATAATCATGGTTTTGAGATAGGAAAAAGACCCACCATTGATTTAGCGTTTATGTTTCGGCAATTAACGCTGAGCCGATGGTATTTTATGCTAGCTAAACATTAAAATAGTTGGACATTATGTTGAATTTGCAATTTTTAATTAAAAACCTAGAGACAGCTATGTCAATGCAATCAAATGAGATGGGGGAATCATTTTTCCTAAGGATAAGGGATTGGTGTATTGGAAGAGTTGAGAGAAATTTGAAATGGAAAAAACACCATTTCTGGAAAAACATTTTTTTAATTTTATTGAAGAAAACGTCCACTTTTTCCTCATGCGGTAGCATTTCACCTTCCCTCTCAATTTGGAATAGAAAAATGTTTTTGGAAACCCAAATCTGCATTCACGCAACATCAAGCAAGCAAAAATGATTATGAGTCTAGACCCTTGGGGTATTTTCTCTTGTTCTGCATTTTTGGTTTTGTTTTCATCTACGATTTTCCCTTGTTTGGAAATTTCTTTCCTTTCATGTTTCCTCCTATTTGATAATCATTTTTCCGAACCTGATTGCCTAGAATTTGAATTGTGTCTTTGATTTGAATGACTAGAAATGGGTTGGTTTCTTTAAATGCATCATTCGGTCTAGCTCTGGCAATGCTCAGAACTTGTAATTACTGTGTGTGTATGTAATCCTCAATGTTTTCTATGTTTTTTTTATCTCAGTACCCAGATAACTGTGTGTCCATCCTTGTTTGGCATCTGAACTGATTTGAGGAATGGAAATGGAGTCTAGACTTTCTTGATAAACCTAGTGTGTGAAGGCACCTCACAGACCGATATAGAGGGCTGATTTTATTCTTTGCACACACTAAATAGCACTGGAAGGTAATGCATGGCCTGAGGGACTATGTAGCAAAGAAGGGGATGCTTCCTTTTGTTGGGTGTGTAAATGTTTAGAAGTCAGGATAGATCCGATGTGGGCATTCATAATTCTGGATTGAGCTCACTATCTTAGTAGTCAGTCTTTCCACCTCCTTGGAAGACTAATAAACCCAAATGGAAGGATGGCTTCGCTAGTATCCTGATAAACCCATTTCTTGGCTTGGATTTGTCTCATGTGAATTTGGCTAAGCATAAACCACTGCCTTTGTAAGTCTGATAAACCCAACTATGTTGGCTTGACTGAATTTTTGGTTGTATCCTTGGCTATGGGTGAAGTGTGATAGTGTTCCTTATTCCTTGGTGAAAATCATGCCTAGCTCGGGGGTGGCATTTCTACTAAGATATTAAAGAGCGCACTGGGATATGGTTGGGTGGAATGTTGCAGTGACATAGTTGGTTGCGGGACAAGCTTCTGTCAAGATAAGTATTCTCCTGTATTTTATTTTTGCAACTGTATTTGTTTTATGAATTGCTATGGACATTGTGAATGCTTGTATGAATGGTTATGCTTCCACTATATGTTAATAATTTATGTGTTTGTGTATATTTAAATTCATGCATTTTTATATTTATTATGTTCATGATTCTTAGATTTCCCGAGTTGATATATGTTAGTTGCATCCTCTTCGTCTAGTAGAGGTTTGGGGAAGTGACAATGGAAGAGGATGCACATAAGAAAAATGCATAAAAGGAGGTGTTGCAGCTGCAACAATTTCCCAAAATTCTAAAAAAATTTAGGACCCTCCTTTGCTTGAATTAGTTGGTTTCTTTTTGGAATTGGTCTAAGAACTTTCAGAATGACTTTGATTATGTTTGGATTGAGCTACCCATTGTTTTGATTCTGATGGCTTGAAGTAATCCACTATTTGACCTACCTTTATTCCTTCCCTTAAGAGCATTTGAAACATGTTTGAATCAGAAGTTTTGTTGTTTTAGTCTTCCACCGTTGCGGGTGGATTTTTTCTTTCGTCTTCCCTCGTTGTGGATCGAAGTTCACTTTCTTCTACCGATCGTTTGTTTCTTATGTCGGATGCCCTTTTGTTTTGACGTCGGGAGCTTTTACAATATTTTCTTCCGCCATTGCGGATGGTTCTAAACTTTCATCCTCCGACCCAAAAAACATTCCGACGTCTGATCTTATGTTTTTCCAGCCATACGTGTCACCACGGCTTGGTCTACGGTTTTCCCATCCACCGTTGCGAAAGAGAGATTACTTTCGACCTCCGATAGAAAGCCCTCCGATGTCTGATTTTCTCCTCGCACGTGTGAACAAATAATATATACAAGGATGGCGTTTTGATTTTCTATTGTTATTTTTTGTCGCTGAAGCACTATTGCCGTTGAGCTGTCGTTGTCTTGAGCCGGTGAAGGACCCTGCGGTCGGCGTACCTGTATCCAGGTGGTAGTCACAAGGCTTACCAAACTTCTTCATGCCAAATACGTCAGTGCCAGGTTGGTTTATTCACCTTCTCCCATTCCTTTTGAAGCATTGGTTAAGGATTGAGGTAGTTAGTTTTAGTTACGGTGGTTTCCTTCGCCCCGTTAGGTATATGCGTATATAATGAGGGGGGGGGGTTACTTTGAATGCTAGCACTGGCATATTTTTGACCTACGGAGCAATCGTTCACCCGCGGTTGTTGGCGCGCAACCTTGCGCGTATTGGGTGGGGGTTTGGTGCAGGCGACCGTTACGCCGCCTGCACCAAGATGCCCTGTGTGTGATAATGAGGTGCAGAGGGAGGTTTTGTTGGGTTTTTTCTGTAGTTTTGGTATTTCCTCCTTTCGTATGAGGTCCATATTGCCCGTTTTCTAGAACCCTAGCCGGTGTTGCTCGCGCTGTCCCACGCAGTCCATTTGGGCTCGGTCATTAGAAACCCTAGTCGGTTAGAAGGAATTTTATGCCGCTTTTGTAGTTCGACAGTGTGGGTAGTGGTTTGGATGGAAGCGTCATGTGCAGTAGAATGACAATAATATCCGCAGAGAATAAAATGTGTAGTTGGTTTAATGTAATTTTTTCTCCCGCGAACTGCATGCGTCCTTGTTGATTCTAGTCCAGCCAGGCTACTCATTGTTAAAATGTTTGTTATTATAAAACGTAGGAGACTCTCACAATCATACTGCTTGTAACTACTCACAATTATCTCCTTTGGTGATATACACGGACTAAACTACTGAACGCTGCACATTGCTTTTTAATGGTTCTGATAGTCAGGGCATTTTTAAACCATAAATGCATGCATTTGCTTCCCTACATGCTATCACATTAAGACACATGAAAATGGCACATTGCATATAGATATAGTTTTATTGCAGTCTAGAAGATGGTTGATGGAATGATTTAAATACAGTACTATTTTGTATCATGCTAAGACAGTGTGCATTTGGTTGTAATAGTCCTGTTAGTCAGGTTATCCAAGCTTATATTCTAGCTTCATGGACTAGTTGCTGTCATAATACACATAGAAAGAATAAAATGATGCACAGTGTCTTGTAAATGTCTGCACCTTGAATTTCTAAAAGTTACAATGTTATATATGGCAGGAAGAATTCGAATCCACCATGTCCAAGAGGCAGAAGAAGAAAGCCCCTATGGTCAAAGAAGGACCAGAAGTAGAAGAGGCCACAAAGACCGAGTACATATATGAAGACACTCAATGTGTTTCTGGTGTGGATCCCGAATACAAAAGGGGTGAAGTATATATATTGATTTCCCGCAGGGAGGTCCCCGACATGGGCCTCGAAGAAGAAGCCATCTATGCTAACATAGAGAAATCTGGTCTCATGAAAGTTGCCACCAGACCAGAGCTGTTCCCATGCTCTGAGGTAATTGGATGGATTCTGCCCCGAGTAGACACCACTACAATGATCATGGGAAATTTCGAAGGACAGGGCTACGCTGCATTTAGCCCTGTAAATGTGGCGTTGGCTTATCACCTACCAGAAGCCCAGGTTTTCTTGTCAGAAGATTGGCTGAAAAGCATCAAAATGGACCTGGTGGAAACTCTTAGGAGAATGATGTTGGAGGGGAAGCATTATCGACACCGACCAACCAATGAGTATGATATGGTAGTAAAGAAGACAAGGGGATTATGCACCGAATTCTTCAGAAGACTTCTCAATACATTCAACCAGTGCCAGATAAAAGCGGAGGAGAGGCTGGAAGTTTTTCCAGATCACGATGCCTTTGTAGAGCTATTGCAGAAGAGATTCCAGGAGGAAGAAGCTAAGGTGCAGGATATCAGAGCCATGGATGATATGATCTTGAGAAACCAAGTAGATCACCCAGCTATCAGTATACTACTTCTGGAATATCAGCTCCGTTTGAGTACGTCCAGGGTCGAGGCAATCAAGAAACAAGCTGAGAAATTCGAGATAAATATCCAGTTTTTAGAACCGTGTACTTTTAAGGCATCGCCAGTGAAGCTGTAGCGTGGAAGAATTTTTTTAGAAAGTCAAGCGGGCCCCTCCATGTGAAGGGCTAGTCTCTTTTTGTATTTATAACAAATTTTGTAAAAAGAAAACTTTTGAGAAAAGGTTAAGCGTTGGGAGATGAGAGGTTGGGAAGCCCAAAGGTCACTTTGGGCAGCCCAACAGTCTGACTTTTTTTTATAAATGTAAAAGACTTAGAAGCAAGAAGGGATTTTTTCCCAGTAAGACTGGTGAATACATATTGTAAGAAGAACTATTTCTTTTTGCAATAGAAAATTACAGTTTTCCCGTTGGAGAAAGCTTAGTGGAATATTCAAATGTTGTGCAATGGATTTTGTTGAAGAGGAATTATTTTGTTTTCAGCTTTATGTCCATTAACTGTGAGACCATTCTAACTCATTGAACCTATGTTCTAATATGAATGTTTTCCAGTTTATTTTATGAAGATTTCCACTATGAGTAATGTATGATGCTTATGAAACAGTTGGCTATCTGATTGTTGAATTATCTTTAATCTTTCATGTGTTGTAGATAAAAATATCAGCTACCTGTAATTTCTGTTTATAATGCATGAATAATACACATTACTCATAAGTAAATCATATTCTGGCTCCCCGGGGATAGGTGCATAGATAGGTAGTTAGATGGATAGTTAGTTTATGGCATTCTCGCATATGTGGTGCAGATGCTTGTGAGCCTAAGACGAGAGGTAAGAACCTGCGCATCACATTGTGACACTCCTCGCATCCTCATCATCCTACATTGTTAGTTAGGCATTTGCATTTCATACATTAAGTCAAAAAATACAAAAACTCGGTTGACCGGGCCACAACCGGTAAAACCCTTGTTTTGTTACTTTGACCTACGGTGGCCGGAATGCAAACCGGACGGATTCCCTATACCAAACAATCAATGAGCTAGTTGGGAACGTTGATTGGGGGGAATCCCTTACTGTTGTCGCCTGCGAATTTCCAGGCCCCAACTGAATTGGCGCTAGAAGGAGGGCCGCCAGTGCATGGCTAGCCGTGGAAAGCTGTTTTCCTAGGACTACCTCACCAGCAGATAGTTGAAGCTTGTAACCTGACCCAAGTACTTATAGATTTCGGTTATACCTTTGAAGTAGGAATACCTTTCTCATCCTGCATGGTTCTTTGTCCATACTCTTGTTCTTGTAGCTGTGCCTATGGCTGGAATCAATATAAATCATCCCAACCCATTACCAGCATGGAGAGCAAGATCTCCTTTGAACCTCACACCGCGTTTGCATAATCTTCCCCAGGTCTTTGACAAGCCATTGCCTAATTTTGACCCCGAAGAAAGAATTGCTGTAGACGACCATCTGTAAAGCTTTTATCTAGAATTAGAAGGGCTAAGGGCTGAGGAATATCAAGATGTGGTCTGTAGACTGTTCCCTCACACCCTGAAAGGAGCAGCAACATCCTGGTATTTCAGTCTCCCTACAAATTCTATTCCCGATTGGGACACCTTCGAGAAGGTTTTTAGAATTAAATACACCACCCAAAAAACACATGCCTCATTAATGAAAGGTCTTGGTTTGTTAAGAAAAGGAAAGAATGAGAAAGTTTGTAGTTTCACTCAAAGATTTTCAATATACCTAAAGAACTTTTTTGAAGCTGATAGACCTTCGGACAAGGTTTTAATTGAGTATTTTACCTCAGCCCTAGGATCTGAGCTAGCCATGTTTTCCAAGATGAAGGCCAAACCTACGTTGGTAGAAACTTATGAAGAGGCCGAAAGAGTAGAGGCTGAGAGGGAAAGTGTAGAAGATTATCTGGACCCGCCTAGAAAGGAAACTATAGATAAAAGATCTTTACTGATATCTAAATATAAAGAGGATCGCTCATTATATTATCAGGGAATGCTGAAAAAGATGCAGAAGTTATCCAACTGAATAATTGATCTGGAAAAGGGAAGGGACATTCAGAAAACCTATGAGCCCCGTTACCCGAAAAGAGAGGATAACAACCAATGGAAAATCCCTTCCCAAAAGTTAGCCTCAATAAATATAACAGAAATAGGGGGGGTAATTTCTGTACATTTCACCAGCAACCTCACTCTGAGAAGAAGTGCCCTCAATGGTTGAATTCAATGTCTTTGGTAGTGAATAAGTTGTTGAACCCCAAACTGACTGAAGACAGTGGTGAAAAGGGAGGAAATGAACAAACCATAGAGAAGCAAGATGATGATACAATGTTCTTATGGAATGGGGCTTCGCTGTTTGACATAGAAGAAAATGCTCTCAAGTCTCAATGTACGCCTACAGCCACAAAAGATAAGAACTTAGCAATTAAGGACAATGCAATACTTCTAAAGATTAAAGAATTGCAAGAGAAAGTCAAGAGGCGGGTAGATGTGAATGATAAAAATGATATGCCTAAAGCCATCACTTGCAAATAGGAAGCAGGGCCACTTGTTGAACCAGCCAAACCTGTGGAAGATGATGAGGAAGGAAAAGCTGACAAACTTAAAGAGGGGATGCCCATAAAAAACCAACATGTGGAAGAAAATATCGAGTTGATTAAGACAAAGAAAACCAGTGCTCCACCTTTCCTTGTGACTCTTGAGATTTTGAATCATAAGGTGCATAATTGTTTGGTGGAATATGGGTCATCCATGAATGTTATGCCTCTGGTAGTTTGCAAGAAGCTTAATGGGAAGCTAAAACCTACTATTTGGGACGTCACTCAACTAGACAAAACTAGTGTCAAAGTAGTGGGGGAAATGGAAAATGTTCTGATCCGATTGTCTGCAAATGAAAGGATATGTCATTACATTGACATAGTAGTAGTAGACATACCTGATGGCTATGGAATGATCTTGAACCGAGATTGGACAGCAAGACTGAATGGGTACTTTGCTTCAGATTGGTCACACTTGTGGTTACCTCAGTAGGGTAGCCCAAACCTGATTAAGATATTAAGAGATCCCTATATGAAGCACAATGTCACTAAGCTAGGAGAAGGAAATGAATCTGCTGAGTTTGTTCTGGGAAATTATCTGACTGAGCTTCAATTAAGACATCTTACTTCAAGAAAGGCTAGTTATATGATTGACACTCAGCCTGAGCTCCTTCAACTTCCTCAGGCCGTAAGAAATGATTACAGAATAGTAGACATGGGTTCAGTTTCAAAAACAGCACAGCTAGATCATGGTTAAACAACTTATTTCTATTATTCAGCCCATCCTTTAACTCCTCATGATGAAAGATTTTCAGGGGTGGGCAATAATTTTCTTTTCTTTTTGCTTTGTACATAAATAACTTGATTTTGTGTTCTTTAATGCTTGGATGCTTTTACTTTTGGTTATCTGATTTAATGTTGTGTTATTTTATTTGCTTTGCTAGTATTTCTTTTGGTTCTTGAATAAAGAAGCAAACTTTTGGTTGTAATGGAAACATCAGGGTTCTTTATTAACTAAAATAGTGAGCAAAAGACTGTGCTTTAAAAGTATAGAATGTCTTCTAGTAGCAGTATTCCTAGCTAGCAAAGCATTCATTGAAGTCTTACTTAACCCCTGTAAATAACTTAGTAGTAAAAGAGGTCTGGAATACTATTTAGAGGCTCCATCCATTTCATATCTTAAAAATCCAAGGGGGTGACAGCAAAAGACCCATGGAAAGGGAGCGGAGTAAAACAGTATGTCATATATAAATGATCCCATGTCATATATTCAGAAAAAGCAAAAAATCTATCAAGAGTCAAAACTCCTTGAAGAAAAACAATACATATCAAAGCAAAATGTCAAAACATGAAATACTAAATGGCCACAAGATCCTCTTTGTCCGTGAACTGAAATATAAAGTACATTATTCACACAAAAGGACACTATGGGATAGAGCATCCTGAATTAAAATTCAGTGAGAAAGGCCTGCAAGAGGACTCATATCAAAAGAACTAAAGTTCAAAAGGCACAAAAGTGCAGTTGCCATGGGAATGAGGAACAAAAGGATAATACTGTTTAACCTCTCTTACAATCCTGTGGTCTCCAAGCTGTAAACTACCTGAGGACAGGAAAAATAAACCTCACTTAGTTGGCCTCAAAAGAGTTATTCAGACTTGAAATACTTCTGATGTTACCATCTCCCAAAAGGGTGGACTTCTTTAAGTAAGTTAAATGCATTATTTGGCTTGCTCAGGAATACAAGAGTTTAGAAGATTTCATTTTATTCAGAACAGTCTTGCACTGGGAAGGAGTTAATTCAGAGATCTGGAGTTCACCAGTTAGTCGCCAATTGTTGCAGCTGCAACAATTTCCCAAAATTCTAAAAAGTTTTAGGACCCTCCTTTGCTTGAATTAGTTGGTTTCTTCTTGGAATTGGTTTAAGAACTTTTAGAATGACTTTGATTATGCTTGGATTGAGCTACCCATTGTTTTGATTCCGATGGCTTGAAGTAATCCACTATTTGACCTACCTTTATTGCTGCCCTTAAGCGCATTTGAAACATGTTTGAATCTAAAGTTTTGTTGTTTTAGTCTTCCACCGTTGCGGGTGGATTTTTGCTTTCATCTTTTGCCGTTGCGGATCGAAGTTCACTACCATCTACTGATCATTTGTTTCTTATGTCGGATGCCCTTTTGTTTTGACATCGGGAGCTTTTACGATATTTTCTTCCGCCGTTGCAAATGGTTCTAAACTTTCGTCCTCCGACCCAAAAGACCTTCCGACGTCCGATCTTATGTTTTTCCTGCCATGCGTGTCACCGCGGTTTGGTCTACGGTTTTCCCATCCGCCATTGCGGAAGGGAGATTACTTCCGACCTCCGATAGAAATCCCTCCGATGTCCGATTTTCTCCTCGCATGTGTGAACAAATAATATATACGAGGACGGTGTTTCAATTTTCTATTGTTATTTTTTGTCGCTGAAGCACTATTGCTGTTGAGCTGTCGTTGTCTTGAGCCAGTGAAGGACCCTGCAGTCGGTGTACCTATATCCAGGTGGCAGTCACAAGGCTTACCAAAATTATTCATGCGAAATACGTCAGTGCCATGTTGGTTTATTCACCTTCTCCCGTTCCTTTTGAAGCATCAGTTAAGGATTGAGGCAGTTAGTTTTAGTTACGGTGGTTTCCTTCGCCCCGTTAGGTATGTGCGTATATAATGAGGGGGGGGGTTACTTTGAATGCTAGCACTGGCATATTTTTGACCTACGAAGCAATTTTTCACCCGCAGCTGTTGGTGCGCAACCTTGCGCGTATTGGGTGGGGGTTTGGTGCAGGCGGCCGTTACGCCCCCTGCACCAAGACGCCCTCTGTGTGATAATGAGGTGCAGAGGGAGGTTTTGTTGGGTTTTTTCTGTAGTTTTGGTAGTTCCTCCTTTTGTGCGAGGTCCATATTTCCTGTTTTCTAGAACCCTAGCTGGTGTTGCTCGGGCCGTCCAGCGCAGTCCATTTGGGATCGGTCGTTAGAAACCCTAGTCGGTTAGAAGGAATTTTATGTCGCTTTTGTAGTTTGACAGTGTGGGTAGTGGTTTGGATGGAAGCGTCATGTGCAGTAGAATGACAATAATACCCGTAGAGAATAAAATGTGTAGTCGGTTTAATGTAATTTTCTCTCCCGCGAACTGCATGCGTCCTTGTTGATTCTAGTCCAGCCAGGCTATTCATTGTTAAAATGTTTGTTATTATAAAACTTAGGAGACTCTCACAATCATACTGCTTGTAACTACTCGCAATTATCTCCTTTGGTGATATACACGGACTAAACTGTTGAACGCTGCACATTGCTTTTTAATGGTTCTGATAGTTAGGGCATTTTTTAAGCCATAAATGCATGCATTTGCTTCCCTACTTGCTATCACATTAAGACACATGAAAATGGCACATTGCATATAGATATAGTTTTATTATAGTCTAGAAGATGGTTGATGGAATGATTTAAATACAGTACTGTTTTGTATCATGCTAAGACAGTGTGCATTTGGTTGTAATAGTCCTGTTAGTCAGGTTATGCAAGCTTATATTCTAGCTTCATGGACTAGTTACTGTCATAATACACATAGAAAGAATAAAATGCTGCACAGTGTCTTGTAAATGTCTGCACCTTGAATTTCTAAAAGTTACAATGTTATATATGGCAGGAAGAATTTGAATCCACCATGTCCAAGAGGCAGAAGAAGAAAGCCCCTATGGTCGAAGAAGGACCAGAAGTAGAAGAGGCCACAAAGACCGAGTACATATATGAAGACACTCAATGTGTTTCTGGTGTGGATCCTGAATACAAATGGGGTGAAGTATATAGATTAATTCCCCCCAGGGAGGTCCCCGACATGGGCCTCGAAGAAGAAGCCATCTATGCTAATGTTAAATTTTCACATGCTTAACTAAGACATTAGTATATCATTTCATTTTTCATAATAAAAGCATATAAAACAGGATCACTAAAAGAAATAGCATCACAAGAACAACACAGATTTATCCTGGGAAAACCCTAAAGGGAAAAAACCCAGCAAAAGATTCCTCAATATAGATGCCCCAAAAAGGGAAAAAGGTAAAACCAACAAG
>LPNX010565425.1:184262-210579 GCA_001517045.1 Pseudotsuga menziesii | reverse complement strand
AAGTTAGCTGCCCTTCCCCTTCAGCCAGTTGTTGTAGAGGCACCTTTTCAGCAGTGGGGTTTAGACTTCATAGGGAAGTTTAAGGATAATTCAAGTAATGGGTTTTCATGGATTATAACAGCTACAGATTATTTTACTAAATGGGTAGAGGCTATTCCCACTAAATCCGCAGATGAAAAAGTAATCATGGATTTTCTTGAAGATAGGATAATAACAAGATTTGGAGTGCCTTCAAAGATAGTAACAGATAATGCTAAGGCCTTTTGTTCAGCAGAAATGTCTGCATTTTGTTTGAAGTATGGCATTATATTATCTCATGCATCAGATTATTATCCTCAGGGAAATGGTCAAGCAGAGTCTAGTAACAAAAACTTAATGACCATAGTCAAGAAAATTGTTGGGGAAAACAAAAGGTCTTGGGACAGTAAAATAAAACATGCTTTATGGGCTGATAGAATAACAAAGAAAGCGTCTACAGGCAAGAGTCCTTTTGAGTTGGTATATGGTGTAGAAGCTCAGCTACCAGTTCACCTTACCCTGCCAGTGTATCAGTTGCTCCGAGAGTTTGACATAGAAGAGTCTGCACTTCAAAACAGAATAAATTAGTTAGTAGAGTTGGATGAAATAAGGAGAAAAGCTTATGATCAGAACTTCAAAAGTCAAGTAAAGACAAAGAAAGCCTTTGACAAGTCAGCTAGACAGAGAGACTTCAAAGTAGGGGATACAGTTGTCCTATGGGACAAAGGCAGAGAAAATCCAGGGAAGCATGGGAAATTTGACAGCCAATGGTTAGGCCCTTATGTGATCAGATCAGTTGCAGGTCCAAATTCTTTCAACCTAAGTCACTTGGATGGTGAGCCATTGAACATTCCAAGGAATGGTCAACATCTCAAGTTTTATTACACATAGAGTCGACATGGTGTCCAAAGGGACACCCTTTGTAACGTATCTCTAACCCTTTTCCTTGCATTTCTTTAAAGTTTTGTATTATTTCATTTGTTTATTATTTATGCATATATGTATAGCAATTTCATTTATTTATATTGTTTATTGTTTATTTATTGGTTTTGCTGGAGGTCTTATGTTGGTTATTGGTGAGAAATTTGTGGTTGCAGGATTCTAGAGTTCTCATATGCTCTCCGATGATCGAACACATGTCCCCTAGTTGGAGCCAGATGTTGCCCACCTATTTCGACTAGGTGGCAACTCCATGTACATGAAGATGTACATAGTTGTACAAATTGTACCTTGGAAAAATCTGAGGATTTTTTCACTTCTGCAGGGCAATTGCCCCTTTGTAAAACGAAATGTCCGCTCCCCTGCGTGGGAAAATTAATGTAATTATATGTGCTAGTGTGGGTCATATGATATGGATGCCACACCATGGAACTGGTTGTTTGGGAAGTCCCCTCATCGAGTGTTTTTTCCCTTTCCAATTAATCTTGTTGTTTAAACGATTTTAATTGGTTTGGTTTTTCACTCAAAATCTTCCAAAGTGGCGACGGGCGTTCTAACAGTCAAGTCCATGGGGTGGCTAAGGGTTCAAAATGTTATTCATGACCATGCTGGACATTTGTATAGAGTCTTGCGGAGTTTCGTTATGTTATTGTATTTTTATTTATTGTTTCTAGTTAATTAATTTCACCCCTTGGTGGTTAATTAACTCAGTTTTGATGTAATAATGTAATTGCTCAAGCACTGGCACTTTGTAATAGGGGCTATGAATGCAAGGTAAATTGCTATGAAACCCCCTAAGCCACTGCTTCGAGTCCCATGTCATTCTGATAAGGGGTTGAGTAGATAGACCATTTTTGGCTAAGCAAGGTCTATTTTCCTAGGGAATTAATTAATTTCCCTAAGTCAAAAATTCATATTATTTGATTTTGAAGGAAAAAATCAAATAATGCCATGGTAATTTTGTTTGGGGGTTGCCAAGCCTAGGAAAATTTATTTCAAATTTTTCCACCCCCCCATGGCCAAGATATGATTTTTTCAAGTTATTTTTAATTTTTCCTAAGTCAAAATTGGAAAAATTTAAAAATTAAATTGAAAAATTAAATCTAAGGTGAATTAAAATTTTAGCCTAAGTCTAAAGGTTAAAAGTTTATTTGGGAGCAAAAGGCTAAAGTCTAAGCCTAATTGAGTGGCCAAACCACCAAAGAAGAGGAGGCGCTAGCCTTGGGAGCCAAATCATGGTTAGACCCTTCTAAAGTAGGGTGCTAAGGTTAAAAAGGGGGGCGTCTAGCTCATTTTAAGTGGAAACTCCACTAAAGATGGCGCCTAGCCCTAAAAAATTCCTCCAAGGGAGGCGCTACCATTTTGGAGGAGGACGCTACATAAAGATGGAAGACACCCACATTTAGAGGAAGACGCCCACATTTGGAGAGGACGTCAAATTTGGTGGAGGGCGCTAGCTCTAGAGGGGCGCCTAGCTTGGGCCCTCATTAAATCCCCAAAAACTCATCTAAGGAGCACTTGGCCAAAACCCTAGATCTAAGGGTGTAGATGCATTAAGACATGGATCAAGCACCTAGGCCATGGATTGAAAAGTAATCTAAGGGTGTAGAATGGTTGAGAGGAGTGCAAAAGTCAAATACCTAGATCTAGTGGTGGAGATCTAATCTAGATCTAGATCTAATCTTGGCCATTGATCTTCAAGGGGTTGGGGTCTTCGTCAACTATATAATGAGGGTCTCACTCCCTCATTTGAGACTTCTCTCATGCTATTGTTATGCTGCTGAAATTACTCCATATTCTCCTCTCATATTCTTTCAAGCTTCTTTGGCTATTGTAATGTTCTTGCCCTAGTTGGGCTTAATACAACTAATCTTTGGAGGAATTCTTGGTCTCTCTTCTACATTTCATGCATCCTTTGTGAGGTAACTTGCTTTATACATTTATTTGATTTGCATTTGTATTAGCTTAGATAGCTCTCCACAAAGTATTTTGTGGAGAGATTTGCAAGTAGAAGTATTTCTGCTACCATTTGTGGGTTTTCAATAGGATTTATCAAAGTATTTTGGTAGATTTATTGGGTGCTCACCTCTTTGCTTACATTTTGCAGCTCTCATAAGTTTATTTGCAGGGATCTAGAACAAAGGAGCATCTTTCTCCATTGGTTATAATTCTGTTTTCTATTTTCGCACTTTTGCTTACGAGGGTTTTAAAACTCAGTTTTTATCATTGTATAGTGATAAAAACCTTGGTTTTAAGGCCCCAACCCTTAGTATATTAGTTCAATACTTCAAATCTATTGTTTTAACATCATTTAGGTGGCTGGAAACTCAGTTTTCAGCCCTCTAAACATCATATTTCTGTTATTTTTTCACTCAGATTTTTGCCATTTTTTGGGGATTTTTGGGACTAAATTTTCTAACAATTTTTCTTTGAGTTTTTCTGTGATTTCCAGCAAGTAAAGCTTGCTGGTTTGTGACAGGTTTTACACAGGTGAAGGGGAGTTGCTGCCCAAATTGGCCCAGAAATACCTTAACCTTCAATTGGTTCCAAAAGGGGTTCAAACCCTCACTTTTCTCTCCATTTTTTTTCTGATATTTGTAAACCCCAATGAGAAGTTCTCTTGGGGTATTCTACAAAAGTTCATAAAGCATTTTGTAATCTATATGTAAATAGATTAGGAAGTAGAGTAGGAAGTAGATAACTAGTTTTATTTCTGTTTATCCACCTATCTTTGTTACAGACCACCATCTCTGTAACAGAGATTGAAGTGAGATTATTTTAGTCTCTTTTACTTCTGTTTCCCACCTATCTCCGTTACAGATCACCATCTCTGTAACAGAGATTGTTGTGCGGTTAGGCAGTGTTTTAGCTAATAGCATTTCCCTTTCAAAGTAGTTTAATTTTATTTTCTGTCAAAAATGGGTAACCATACAACCCACTAATCCGGTGTATCCTCTGCCCACTTGTCATCTCCCTTTAGGGACTTCAAGTTGGGTATGAAAAGCAGGAGAAGTGGGGGCTTAGTTGAATTAAAACAACACTCATTTTTCTGCTACAAACTCTCATACTTTATTTTTTAGTCCAAGATCAAGTACCGGCACCTCCCATAAGGGATACCGCTTGGTTGATCTTGTTGATAATTTAAAATTAACCTTGCATGCTAATCACCAAGATTAAAATTTACCCTTAAAATTTACCAACAACAACTTCACTACCCCCTGTTCCTCTACTCGGTTATCACCCTTCGGGGTACTCGCGAGATACGACAGGGGATAGAGGAGTTTTAGTTTAATAGGCATCCATCTAGCTGTTTTTCCTGTTGATTAAAAACAGTGCCCTCGGAGGCGACTTGGGGTAGAAGACCGTGGGGGGGTCTCTAGGCGTTCTACGTCCCCCTTGTTGAGCACCAGGGCATTGGGGTTTGACCTGTGAGCTACGGGTGGGCTTTGCTTCCACTTTGTTGATCGCAACAGCATTCCCTCTTTGACTTGAAAAATATTGGATTGGGGTAGTCACATCACCGGTTCGAAAACTAAATTTCAAGAGGAAAAACTTTAATAAAATCTACCTAAAATAAACCAAGAGACATTGCAAAACTGGTTCTATAACATTTTTTCATTTTAGCGCACTTCCACTCCAGCATTGCACTCCAACACTTTACTTTCAGTCTCATTTACTTTTCAGTTTCATTTACTTCTAGTTTTGCAATTGTTTATGTGGTGAATGCTTAACATTTGTTTAACTGCTTCAAGTAATTCAACTTAAAAGTCTTTCCATTTTTCATTTACTATTGGTTTGATAAACTTCATTTGAGGCATTTTCCTTCTGCTATCTCTTGTCTATAATTTGTAAATCTGGTTCATATTTGTTTAAACTGTAACTATTTTACTTGATTTGTTTATACTGATAAATTTAGATCATCTGTACATTGCTTAGATATCTTGATTCATTATTGTATCATTTATTTGTTCATTTATCTCATTTGTTAGACAACTTAACCTGTGGGATAATTAACTTAGACTGCATCCATTGAAAGTTGCATTCTCTGACTCCATTCTTTAGGCACTGGTTATAAATAAAAGGATTGACTGTCATTTAAATATTGCATCTTGCATTGGTTTGACTGTCATCTCTTAAAACCTTAGCCTCAATTTTAATAAAAGATCCCTTTAATTTGTGATAAATTAATAAATCTAGAACTTAGTTTTTCTGTAGGGACTACCCCCCTTGGCTCTGTTGGGATCTCGCTCAAACGGAGGAGTTGTGGACTGTAGTGACAGTGGTTCCCAGCTCTCGCTTGCCCCCAAGGACACACATAGCAGGTTGTGACTTTCCTGCTCCTTAAAGTGTGAATTAGGCGGCAACATACCCTAGATGGATTTGGACTCTTTGAGTCTAATGATACAACTTGTTTTCAATTCCGGTCACTTGCAGAGATGATCAGGATCATTTTACCCTTTTGATGCAGTTTTGCCTCATTGGATGATGTGTTTGAGCAGGGAGATGTTTTTATTGGATCTCCTAGGGTGCTGTATCGGGCATAGGGGGTGTAGCCACTTGATTGTACCATAGTACTCCCCTCCCAGAGAGCTTGGTGGGATTAGTTTGGCAACGCAGGTACCCTAGGAGGCTATTTTGGCAGGTTCACGTTTCCCGAGGCAGATTAAAAAATGATTAAATGGCTACTGAAGAAATCGATTTGGGCTACTAAGGCAAGGAAATGGCATGGGATGAGTCATGATGATGAAAGTGATGTCCTCCAGACCTTCTTCAGCAGTTGCAGCACCTGAGTGGGCCCACACCTATTTTTTGGGCATTTTTATATTATTTTCTGGAGCTTTTGGGAGGCTCACGATTTCCTCAAGGAGGCACAAATTCATAAATTTAAAAGATTATATTATTTTATTGTGCCATGGAGACATCAGAGGGAGTTAGTTAACACTCCATGGACCCACCATGTGCTTCATTTATTTCTTGTTGAGTGGGATCCCCTCTCCTAGGGTGATTTAGTCCACTTTTATATTTTATTGTTATATTGATCCATGTATTGTGTGTTGAGCTCATCTCTACCATTGATTAGACATTTGTATCTTTTAATCTTAGCCACTCATTTGAAAAGTGGTTAGGATTTTGGTTTTCTCGTTCCTATTTAAAGGAGAGAGCTTCTCATTTGTAAAGGGTCTTTGGCTCTTGGATCTGATTAATATAAAAAATTTCTTATGGATATTTTTTGGATCTCCTTTGCATCTGGTGTTCTTAGATGGTGATTGGAAAGTCTTTTGCTTCCTAGCATTCGGGAAATTTGTGTGAGATCTATATATTTTTTCGGGATCATTGTCTTGTCTACAGGAGGGCGACTTCAGCTTGGGCGTTTTTGTAGGGGCTCCTCAACCCGCTTGGATTGGCTTCGTCTTGTATCAGGGGGGTTTCATTAGTTTCATTGTGATCTATGATTACATCTTGTTACTTTTCTGCAGATCTTGCTTTTTTTCTCATGATACGGCAAATATGATATTGTTGATGTTTGCTTGTGCAGGACAGAGGGCGCAATGGTCACTTGGAGCAAAACGTTGGGCTTATAATTCACTCAGGTCTTCCCAAATTGATCGGGATAACAGGGATCATCACTGCCAAGGCATATACAAGGATTTCCAGGTAAGATCTGCAGGTTAGTTCCTTTTTTCCGGATCTCAATCCATTGACACATGCTTTTCATTTTACTGAAAATTCCATAATAATAAAAAAAACAAAAATACTAAAAAATAAACCGCTCGATCTTTGGACAAACCACTACTGGGTTTTGTAGATCGGGTCTTCCCCTCCCCAATTTATCATCAACGCTGAGCTAAAGGTGCCTGGTTTGCTCTAGATGCGAGAAACAGTTCTCCCAAACCCTAACACTCCTCACCATTTTTTTGATTTTTTTCGAGATCTGCTTTTTTTGTCAAAATTTCAACTTGGGTTTGTAGATCGGGTCACCCTCTATCCATTTCTCCTTCAATGGTGAGCTGGAAGTCTTCAGATTTCCCTAGATCTGAGAAATTGACTTTTCAAACCCTAGCGCTAGCCATCTTGCTGCTGGTTTCCCCCGTAGACTAACTTTTCCGGCCAAATACATTTCTGGGTTTGTAGATCAGGGTATCTCCCAGGTGGGTCTCCTCCTACGCTGGGCAGATAGTGACTCCATTGCCCTAGATTTGACAGGCACTAATCTCCAACCCTAGCGCTACCCCCTCTTTTGCCTCTTTTTCTTGTAATTTGACTTTTCCTTGGGGACTCGAGCACTTTGATATTGTCATATCTCTCATCGAGTCTATCCATAGGTACTAGATAGACCCAATCCTATCCTTGCCCTTCCTGCATTGGTTACACTTCCCAAGGCAACAAATATCTTCACTTATTGCTAGTACCTCAACCCCAGATCTAGTATTTACTTCATAGGTCACCTGTGTCCCACTTTGGATCAAGCTTCACACTTCCTAAACCCTAATCCAAAGCCTTGGTTCACCTAGTGACATCATCTATAGATCTAGGGTTTCCATTACCTTACACCTTATGTACCTCAAGTCTACTTGATCTGATCTGGTGTTTAGGTCTGATCTCTCCTATCGGGAGTAGATTGGGGTCTCCCCCTTTGTTGTCTTGGGCTAAGATAACATAAAGCGAAGACTGCCTCGATTGGTGTGACAACCATCCATTTGGGAGTTGAGGCAATCTTGGTTCCACCTCCTTAGTTGCTTGTCCCTCTGCCATCCATCCTGGATCCATCTCACGTAGGCAACTACAAGGTTGGTGATAACACTGGCTTTTCAAAACTCTGGTCGATATGTATCTTGATCTGAATCCAGACCCATATCCATATCCATATCCTGGTAACTTAGTGATTTACATTAATAATAATAATCCTTTTTAATGTGCCATTTTTTGGTTTGGTTTATTATGCATCTGGAACCCATTAGTTCTTGAAGGGAGGCCATACAAATATTATTATTAGAAATAGTAAATACTGAATATTAGAGCCAAAGAAACTCTCTTACACTATCTAGACTTGTTATTCTGGCTACAGTGGAGTTTAATAGAAATAGTAAATACTGAATATTAGAGCCACAGTAACTCTCTTACACTAGTATAGACTTGTATTTCTGCTACAGTGGACTTGTGCTACTCGAAACAATTAAGGATAAAACTTAAAAGGACAGCCTTCAGGAAAACCACTTTATTCACTGCTGATATGGACATGTGGATGTGGCTCACAAAAACCCTGTTATGACATGTTCATGCTGAAATGGTCTTCAAAATTATCTATTAACAATGATGGTGTTAACTTATGGAATTATCAGCTATGGTACATGGATGGCTAATAGTAATATCAAATATGCATGAGAACTTTCTTTCTAGGTTATAACTTATAGTTCTCTTGTGGTTCCTATATGATTTTGATCTGTAACTCTATTATTTATTTATTTATTATAAAATTATTTTTATATTTATTTGTACTTCAGCCATATCTGGATCCTGGCTTTTAAAAAATCTGGTGGATCTCTATCTGGATCTGAATCCAGATTCATATCGGTATCCTGTTAACTTGGGGATTTACATTAATAATTTCTTTTTAATATGCCATCTTTTGGTTTGGTTTATTATGCATCTGGATCCTATTAGTTCTTGGGAGGGAGGCCATAAAAATATTATTATTAGAAATAGTAAATACTGAATATTGGAGCCAGAGAAACTCTCTTTCACTAGTATAGACTTGTATTTCTGGCTACAGTGGAGTTTATTATAATTAGTAAATATAAATACTGAATGTTAGAGCCACAAACTCTCTTACACTAGTATAGACTTGTAATTCTGGCTACAGTGGAGTTGTGCTACTCCAAATTAGAAAAGATTAAACAACCCACAACCTGTCTAATAACTCCATGATTTCTCTTTCTGCGTCCCTGCAATTTTGGTCAACAAGACAATGGTGTATTCATGACCAAAAAGGAAATGATCTGCCTTGGAATTTTAGGGGCGTGGCACTGTTGACAATAAAAACAATTTTGATTGATATTAGGCCTCTAGTTATCCACCTAATTATAGAACACATCCATTGCATAAGTTACATTATTGAATTATTGAGTTTTCTAGTCATATATAGACGCAGGTAAATTTAAATTTTTATGTAGAAATCATTTTATATCCATTTTGGCTTTATTTATCTTTTATGTTCTTAAATAGTAACTTGGAGATACTATGCAAATCTATAAACATGAAATAATGTACAAAGATGTTTTGATGTAATGTAGGATTGTTTTGTTTTGATGTCACTTAATTTATGGGAGAAATCATAAAATACTTGCTAAGCTATCTTGTGATGCTTGGGTTCATTTTAGTTGGCAGGCATTGATATTGTGGCCTAGTAAGCCCAAACTTTGACCATTTTTCTGTGGAACCATGAAGTTGCAGTTTGGCTTATTGCTATCGAACGTTCTCATGAGATGTATTTATTTATAAAATATACTAAGTTGGTTAGTGATGTAGTTAGGCTTGGCTTACTAGAGGTGCGGTATTCACATTCTGGTATTTTGCATAATTTCTACTTAGTTGCATGTACATGTAGTTGTATAGGTGTCCAAGTCTCACTATTTGAAGGAAATCACCACGAGGGAATTTTGTATCCTTGTTGATATTAGTCTATTGTGGTGATTAAATAAACTAATATGTTTTCCTGCTTCTAGATGTGACATGGGACTACCACAAAGTTGGAGAGGCATGAGGTTATAGTGGAAGCAATTTGAAGCAAAATAGATGCATAATTTCCTAAAAAGACATGACCAAAACAAGTATACGAGTAGAGCACCATAAACATGTCCTACTGTGCAATTATATTACATTGCATTACAGCATATTTTGATTTATAAAGAGATTGCAGAGTGGAGATCCTTTGCAGTTCAGAGTTTTGAGAAGGGTTATGATGGCAATCTCTTGTATCTCATTCCACTGAAATATGCCTATACATCTGCTATGCCCTCCAAGAGAGATCTTGATAAGCCAAGAGCCTATATTTTACGGCCCAGAACAAAGTGCTTACTGGAATTTATGCATCCACAACATTAGCTATAAGTTTCTCCCACATACGCAATCAATTCTGTTATGGCAATATAACTATTAAGCAAGCAAACAAACAGATGAATCTTTATCACAACATACCCAATTGATGTGAGTGACTTTCACTTTTGCATTCCCTTACTCTAAAGGGGACAATTTGCAAAGTACCAGTAAGGTTTTTTCTCATGACAATACTTACCTCCACTAAATGTCTGGGTTTCCCAAAAAATAAACACCATATTAATATACAAGGAAGACTACTATAAATATAAAATTCAGGAAGATAGTTGTAACATTCAGATTTCTCAAGGTTCTAAGTTCAAACTTCAATGACAACTTATATAGTACCAGCAGAAACTCGGAAAGATAGCTGCAATATTCATTCTTTTTGGGTCTCTGATTTCAAATCTTAAATGAAAGATTATAGAAGCTCAAAACTTCCGACTCTTATGAAAACTACTCTTAAAACAGTCTAGAACATCCTGCTTTACAATGAGCAACTGCGGTTCTCCAATAGTCTTCAAGCCTTTGCTCAAAGATGCTCTGAATTGACAGGACACAATTTTGTGTGATGGATAATGGTCTTGCTGAAAAGGTGGTGTCATGATTCTTTTGATAAAGTAAATGTCAGACATAAATCTAATAAACAAACTTTCCATTAGTATGAGCATGACGACAATATATGTTAGAAGGCCATGTTTTTGGTGCATTACTACTCGGACTAGCTACATTCATTGATGTTCCAAAGGGAAACATCATCAAATATATCTTCAAAATCAAGTTCACGATAGTTAGCATTGAACCAATAGACATCTTCTTGGACATGGGAAAACATGTTGAAATCTATATCCATTGCATGGATAAAAAGATTGGAGAAGTTGCTGCGATGGTTAGTGTCATAATGAGTGTAAAATGTCTATAGTGGTGTGATAGAAACATTAGATGGAGCTATTAAGTCATTTGTATCTTGAGTGCTAGGTTGTATATATAACTCGTGGTTGATAGAGACAAAGTTGAGAGTTTGTGTTCTAATGGAGGTGGAGATAATACCAAGGAGATGGAATGGTGTCGAGATCAGACCATAATTAAATGTGGATTATTCCTGTTAGAGTTTGTACTTTAATTCAATTTGATTAGGATCTTTGTCTGAAAGAATAACAAGCACAATAAGATACACAAGATACACAAGACACAGATTTTCCTCAGGGAAACCATAAAGGAGAAAACCCCTCAAACTTCCTCAGGATAGCTCAGTCACTAATACAATATCACAAGATGGAAAAACCCAAGAATAAGAAGTCTTATGCAACTCTCTCTCTTTCTCCTCTAGCGAACTTGTCCTCTCTCTCTCCTTTTGCGAACTTGAGAGTGAGTGAGTGTGTAGCAAATGAGGGAGGGTGCCTCCCTATTTATATTCTTCAGTTGTGTGACTTACTTACCTTCCTAGGTCGGCCTCCTAACCTAACAGGGCTGACTTCTCCTAGGAAGACTAAAAAATAGATTTTCCTTTATTTATTCTGGGGACTATTGCCTCGACTTACAACAGAGGTTTTACCTCAATGACGAAACATAATAATGACATCCCAAACAGAGGAAAAACATCTCCAACGGGGGCATAAAAAAATGCAATAATAATAATATACAACAGAATATCTTCCAAAGTTACATTTACAACAACACTCTCTCTTAACTAAGAATGTATTCTCTCGCCACAGTCATCAACACTTCCGGTCAAGTCATCATCGCTAGATCATCATCGTCACTACTGCTGTAGTCCTCATCTTATTGTCATTAATTGGTGACATTTGTCAGATCTATCCGTCATAGGAAGTTTCTATAGAGCCAACCTTGTTTCATGCTGGATGTAGGCCTAGCCCTAATTTAGGTCTTCATCATCTCCACGAGCAAGCCATTGCGTAGGTACAACCCAAGACCATACATTACATTGCCACTGCAATCACCTGCATCTCCTATCGTCGTCTCTTCACATCTAGATCATCTCATCATCGCACACAGAGAGCAACCCATATGCACACCTCATGCCCAACATGTCACCTGTGTTCTACCAACATGGGAGCATTGCCCGGAGCACCCTAGGTGCACTACCTGCGTCTTCCACCTTGCAAGAATTGCCTAGGAGCACACCAAGTGCATTTCGTCTCTTCACGGTCAACCTGCTTTCTACCAGCATGGGAGCTTGCCAGGAGCACCCTCGGGTGCATTACGTCCTAAGGACCACCTGTGTCTACCACCATGCAAGAACAACCTAGGCGCACACCGAGTGTCTTTGTGACCAATAGAATTCTCATCGTCTCCAGCATGGGAGCACACCAGGAGCACACCAAGTGCATTACGTCCCAAGGACCACCTACGTCTACCACCATGCGAGAACCATCTCCAGCATAGGAGCACGCTAGGAGCACAACAAGTGCATTACGTCTTGAGGACCACCTGCGTCTACCACCATGCGAGAACCATCTCCAGCATGGGAGCACGCCAGAAGCACACCAAGTGCATTACGTCCTGAGGACAACCTGCATCTACCACCATGCGAGAACCTGTTCTAGTGTATCTACATCTTTTGGTCTCTTGTCATCTCCAGCATGGGAGAACGCCATGAGCACACCAAGTGCATTACGTTCTGAGGACCACCTGCGTCTACCACCATGCAAGAACTTGCCACTCCCTCTTTCTAGGGACCTCAATTTGGATGTCACCAAGTATCTCTAAGTACTTGAACTTCACTTTGGCTAACGAATTGATCAACACATTGACTATTTGCTCGTTTGTCGCCACGTATTGGAGCTTCATTGCTCCTCTTTGCACCATATCCTAGATATAGTGATATCAGATCTCGATGTGCTACAACACCCAAGTTGTCTCTAACTCGACATCAAACCGTCACGTAAGCAACTTCTGAAGCGACACTGCCACACAACTTGTTGAACAAGTTGCAATATACTCTACCTCGACTGTACTCAGTGCAACGCTCGTCTGCTTCTTGCTGTATCAAGAAATCATGCCAGACCTCAAGCTCAAGCAACACGCTGAAGTGCTCTTTATATTTGTAGCATTACCAACCTAATCGGAGTCAACATATCCTGTAGGCTAGATCCTCTAGTCTCTCACATATTTGAGGCTATACTCATTCGTACCCTCCAGGTACCTCTACACGTGCATTGAACACATTTCGACTCCACCATGTACTGGCTCCAGGTATTCATCGCAAAGCATATATCTGATCTCATGCTCGTCATCAACGAACCAATCATCTGCCTGTAGACTATGGCATCAACTGTCTCTGAAGTAGGATCACGCAACAACTTCAAGTTTGATGCCATTGGTGTAGCCTCACAATCCAACATCTCGAATCTCTTCAAGATCTCGACCACACATTTTCCTTGGCCAAGGAAATCTCCTCTGGATTTTGCCACACCTCTAATCCAAGAATCATGTCAATATTCTTGAACCCTGAGATCTACTGTAGTCACTCCCTCTGAAGTGGAACACCATCCTCGCTTTGCATCTTATACTTTTGCATTAGGTCATTCTGCACTGGAGTGACATGTCGCCTCCTATGCTACTGATCTTTTATGTATCCATCTATGCCACCCCTCAAGGTCACTAGATACAGAGCTCCTCCATCTCGAACTTTGTTGAAAGTTCCTCTTACACCCATCTGTGAGCTTGTTTTCCTCTGTAGGATTTCATCTTCAACCTTACAACAAAGCTTGAGATCTCCATCACTCTAGGTGATCTTCAAGCAACTATATGTGTTGTCCCATGGGTTCCTTCTGAGCCTGTACAAAGGCTTCTATGCACATGTGGTTCTCTGCTCAATATGTACTTCTACTTTACTGCAGAAGTGTGTCTGGTCAATGGAACATGTCTCGCCATGATCTACTCCCTCTTGAGAGAAACCACGAACCTTGCTTTGTATTTCTCAATGTTTCCATCTACTGCATGCATGATCTTGTAGATCCACATGGAAGACAATACAGACTTCCCTTCAAGTCTTGAAACTACATTCTGAACATCAATCTCCATGATCAATTGGTATTCTTCGGTCATGGCATCCTTCCATTCTTTCTTCTCGACTACTTCATAGATGGAAGGATCTGCATCAATGATGTCACACAACAGTGCCACATAACTGGAGTGTGTCTGAGGCCTCTTACTTTCTCTCGAAGTCCCGTCTAAAGCACCATACTTTTCTTCATCTTGGATGATATCTCGTGCCCAAGTTGGTCTTCTCTTGTGGGTGTTCACCTCTTGAGGTGGATCTACATGTCTCTATGATTCTGTCATATCATGATTCTTCTGAATCTCTTTCTTTTGTCACAGTGTCATTGACCCTGGGGGCTTTAGGTTCCTCTTCATTTTTGTTGGAGTGAATCTTCTTTGAGTGTTATGGCTAAATCATTGTCACTTGTTCTTCAGAACAAGTCTCATCCTTCTTTTCTTGTAGGTGATTGATTATACACGATCTTTCCTACAACTCAAATTCAATTGCATGATTAGAAACATTTCATATTTTTAACAACAACAAATTCTTATGCATAAAAATATATGGCACACAGCCATGCAAATATTTTAGCCAATGTTACAACATTAATCATATACAGTAACTTTCTAGATGCCTTCCATCTCTACCAGAATATTATGGAGAGTGTGCACTACTCCCAATATGTCAGCAAAGAGGTTTCATTCTAGATAAGTAGCAATGGAATGTTGTATAACACCATAAGATACTTACCCATCATATACACGTTAGTAGTATATTGTTCATGAATGCAAACATATTGACATGCATAATTCATTTTCTAGATCTAGGAATATAAATATATAACCAATATCATATGACAATTCAAATACCTATCATTGTTTGTTTGATAGAATCCCTCTTAGTCCTTGTCTCCTTGCAAGAATTGTTGGAGTCTTTGACAATGTGTTTTATTCCGTTGTCTGATTCTGAGGACCTGTGTTTGTCTTGCTTATGCTGGGCAAGTCTTCTATACCATAGATCACATGGACTGTGTACTGGTTTTGAATACGAATGTCACTTCTTCATTCACAACTGCATCCTTTTTTATCCAAATACTGAAATGAATAAGAGGTTCTTCTTTATCATGGGCTGAATCCTTCTGGATTAAAGTACATATTCCTCATCACTTGATGAATCTTCTTTTGTTCTTTTCTTTTCTGGTTCGTCCTATTCAACAATGTGAGCATGATGCCTCTTCTTCTTGTTTGTCTTAGAGGTCCTTTGTTTCTGAGTCAATCTCTGGATTAGTGTCCCTTCTCATCACATGTGTAACATATGATACTAGATAGATCTCTTCTAGGTCTCCTTTGTTTTTTGAGATGACGGTCCTCCTTATTGAGAGTTCTTCTAGTGTGAACTGTGAGAGCTTGATCATCATTTGCTCCCATCTTTTCTTCTCTTGTTATCATCCGAGCTTCTTCTTGAGCACATTCTTCCCATAGTCTGCTGAAGGTGATCAACTTCTTCCTTGCACACATTCCTTGAATGAATGAGTCCCATGATCTTGGGAGACCATTCAAGGTGGTCATAACGATCTCTCCTTCTTCTACCTTTTCTTCAACTGCTTCAAGTTGTTCCTTGATTTGAACGACCCTTGTGACATAGGATTGTATGGTATCTAAGTTTAGAATCCTCACATTCTTGAGCGCGTTCCTTAATGTCATCTTTCGATTAATGTTCTTCCCTTCGAATAACGTCGTCAAAGCATTGAGCATCTCCTTGGGTGTCTTCAAAGATGACACATGGGGAATGAGATGATCTTTAATAGAATCTGTAATGATTTTCTTGGCCTTGACCAAGCTCTTCTTGTGGATAACCTTTACTTCATCTCCCTCTAGTTATGGAACCTCCTTATTAACATATTTGTCTAGATCATTCTCCTCAAGGATAAGAGAGATTATACACTTCCATTCTCGGAAGTTATCTTTCCCCTCAAGCTTATCCTCAAGCTTGGTGTGTTGAGTCATTTGTAAATGAGAACCTCAAATGGAAATAGAAATCAAATAGATCTTACCAGTTTGAGATGCCCAAGATGATTCTGGATCTGGATGACCTAGGGTTCCATATAGAAATCCTAATTTTTACAATTTGGAATTTCAAACTTCTGATTGGACAGGAAGATGCGCCTCTTCAAGGCGAGTTGTCCAATGTACTCCTTTTTCCAATTTGATGGAGGAAAACCCCAAAAGCTTGATGCCTTGGTTTTCTCCCGACACTAGTGTCTGGGTAAAAAATGAAAATTCTTCAAACTTGATTCTGCTTCCTCCAAAAGATGTGCCCTATTAGGGAGAATTAGCAAAGCACTCTTTTTTTGATGATTTGTGGAGAGAAGACCTTGAACTAGGAAACCCTACTTTCTCCAATTTCTTCTGCAGAATTGTCTGATATTGATTCTGTTGTATCACCAAAATTCCCTCTCCTTAAGGTATGAAACTTCATCTCGAGAGAGCCCGATCTGTATTCTTTCCAACCCGAAAGGTTAAAGTGGAATTCGATTCCCCATGTGGAACTTATGCTAAGTTTCCCAAGGTGACTTGTTTGAGTATTGGTTCAGTAAAGTGAACTTGTGCAGACTTCCACGTGTCACTGTTTCAACTTCAGGGTCTGAAATTCGCACCACACAAACTATAGTTTGTTCTCTAACTTCAACATCTTGTGTAATTTGATATGGACCTTCCTATCCTGAGATATAGCAATTCTCCCTAGGTCATATGTTTAAGACCAAATTCTAGAAGATGCTGGAACCTTGATTTTGAGGAATCATACCTCCTAAAGTATAGTGAATACGAGGATGAAACTCGCATCCACCGTACACCAAGATTTTATCTTTGGCATGTCCAAGTTTCAGCTCCCGATCCTTGTCCAAACTCGAGTTATAATGAAAATTCCAAGATGACTAGATTCTGTCTTTAGGGTTTTCAAGCATGAAACCCTAATATCCAGTAGCTGCAATTGTAGCAATATTTTGGCTGCATAGTGCCTTATTTCAGGGTGTCTCTGATACCAGTTAGAGTTTGTACTTTAATTCAATTTGATTAGGATCTTTGTATGAAAGAATAACAAGCATAGCAAGATACACAAGATACAAAGATTTTCCTTGGTAAAACCATAAAGGAGAAAACCCCACAAACTTCCTCAAAATAGTTCCATCACTAATACAATATCACAAGATGAAAAAACCCAAAAACAAGAAGTCTTCTACAACTCTCTCTCTCTCTCTCTCTCTCCATTAGAGGAAATTTGGGGTCTAAAATGGGCCTTATAAGAAAACGTGCCAAAATAAGTTTTTGTGAGTTGGAATTCAAGAACCAATAGAATTTCAATAAAATCAGTCAACCATAATGGTTGAATTGACATATTTGTCATAAAAAAAACTATTTTTTTTGTTCATATTTTCGACATCTCTCATTGTATTTTTACTCAAATTTCGATCAGGAGAGCTCATTGGATGCGGAATTTGATTCTGCATCCAACGAGCTCTCCCGATCAAAATTTGAGTAAAAATACAATGAGATAGGTCGAAAATACGAACACAAAAAGTAGTTTTTTTCTTTCTTCCTCCAAAATTAATTAATATTATTTTATTATTTTAACCATTATTTTATTATTTTAACTATTATTTTATTATTTTCCTTAGGAGGCCCATTTTAGACCCCAAAATTCCTCTAATGTCTCTCTATGCGAACTTGAGAGTGAGTGAGTGTGTATCAAATGAGGGAGGGCACCTCCCTATTTATATTCTTCAGTTGTGTGACTTACTTACCTATCTAGGTTGGCCTCCTAACCTAACAGTGCAGACTTCTCCTAGGGAGACTCAAAAATACATTTTCCTTTATTTATTCTAGAGATTATTGCCCCAACTTACAACGCATGTTTTACCTTAATGACCAAACATAATAATGACATCTCGAATGGAGGAAAAACATCTCTGACGAGGGTATAACAAAAATACAATAATAATATACAACATATAATCTTCTGAAGTTACATTTACAACAACAATTCCATAGGCAAGTATCAATCAATTAATGTAAATTCGATGAATGTGATTTTAGACTATGATACTTTGCGTTTACAAAAATGTTGGTTGATCTAAACCCTATGAGAGGAGTGATTCTCATAGAAAGTGTTATGATCCTTAATCCTTAACTTGAAATACAAACAAGATACCATAAATGCTCAAAGCCTCATTCATTACTGTGGAAATTTCTGTTACCGAGAGTTTTAATGCAAAACAAAAATTTCCTCTTAATTAGAGGTTTAATGGATCTTAACGTGGTGAATTTTTCAACCTTAGGGTTGTTATGAAATATAAACCAAAATCATAGAGGAAGATTACAATATATCAAGTCTTAACACCCCAATTTTCTATGCAATTGAAGGAGAAAAAGTACGAAATTGTCCTAATAAGTTTCAACAGTCTAGGGCATCTCATCATGCATAATCCTTATCTTAAGATTTTTGCTATCAAGGGTTTTAATGCAAAATAAAAATTTCACCTCTTAACTAGAGGTTTTATGGATCTTAACTTTTGTGAATTTTTCAACCTTAGGGTTATGAAATGTAGAACTAAATAACAATGGAAGATTACAATATATTAATCCTTCAAAACCCCAATTTTCTTAGCAATCCAAGGATAAAAGATACCAAAGTGTCCTATTGCATTTTAACACTCTAGGGCAATCTCATCATGCATAATCCATATTTGAAGACTCATTTACAACAGTGGAAAAACCCTTATCTTCAATTACAATGTTAAATCACTTAACGTAAATTCCCTTTACTTAATATGTCAAACCAACAAGACATATAACTGTAAATTACAAACCATAAAGAACATGGATCACTGAATATTAAATATGCAATTTACACAAGTATTGGATTGTTGAAAACTTCATTAATATGCAATAGATGAATTTGTTGTGCATACCATAATCTTACCGCAAGGCTAGTAAAATCCTTTAGTTCTCCAAAACCCTAGTTAAAGAAAACCAAGAAAACCTTAACTCAACCAAGGAGATCCAACAAGCTCAAATCACTCGAGTAAGTCCTCCAAGGTGGGACACCTTGTCTTGTTCTTCCTCACCAAGTACAACCCAGGGTTTCATCTCAAAATACTAATATCTAAATCTGCTAAGGATGAAACCTAACCCTATACTTCAAGATGCTCTAAGAAGATCAAGAAACCTTGGCAATTGAGAGAGAGAGAGAGAGAGAGAGAGAGAGAGTACAATAAAAGATATGAGCGAGAGAGAGGATGGCAAGTGCACTCCTAGTCACACCCCTACATGAGTGAATAAAAATGATGAGATTGTCACATGACTCTCTCCTTCCTTTATATAAATGGGAGGTAAGGGAGGCCAACAATACAATGCGGGCCAATGCCCTTACAAACAACCTACAATAGCACATGTAGGCTCACACAAGTGAAGCACTCCACTCCATAGATACACATGTCATGCTTCAAGGCGATGCCATACACAATAAGTGATCCTAGATGATGTATCTACACAAGGTGTGTGTGTCCACACCCCTCAACCAAAAGCACATACATACTCCATCACTTCTCCTCAATCATGTACTCCACTAGGCCCACTCCCACTACATGAACATTGTTGCAATTGAGGCATGCTTGAATCAACTCCAAGCTTCCATACATGAATCCAATCTACTCCATGTTGTCTAGGATCGAATCCACTCTTCTAAGTTGCGCAATGCTCCTCCTCCTAAGTAAAGCACTCTCTAAGCAAGTGAATATTTGCACATGGCTATCATGAAGGATACGCCCCAAGGTGTAAAGAGAACTCCAATGCCCTATGGAAGAATTCCAATCAAGATCCTAACTGGGTCAAACAATCATTGAGAAAAACTATCTCTAATGTGCAAATCTATGATAGACCATCTCCCACGTGTTAATCCATCTTGAACCATCTCACATGTTTCAATCCATCTTGGACCATATAGGGGTTTAATGCATACCATGTACTCTAATTCTCATGAAGCACCCCCAAACATGTTGTAAACACTTTCAGAGTAACCCGAAAGATAACACTCATTTTTCATGAGGAAAGTATTTACATTGAGAATAGTTGAATCCCTCTATAACTCTGGTCCAAACTTAGTATTTGCAAATATGTACTTGTTGTAGTCTTAGAATCAACCATTGCCACCTGTAAATAACCTATTACTCATATTATTACAATATCTCGATCCAAATAATATTGACCACCTATGAATATGAAGGAATATTACCCTAGAACAGAAGGAACCTACACAATATTTGTAATATCCCTCGATTTATAAACATTAATTGTAATATTAAATCTATACTGTATTTTTGATGAGTTTGGCTGATTGCGGAATCCGTCCAAACGGTCCCTGGAGGACAGTTGTAACCGCTACATTTTTCCTTTAATGAAATTCTATCTGAGAAGGGACAAGCCACATTAAAAGAGGAGACTATGCGTGCAAGAGGGGGAGATGTAGAGCAGTAAACCTCAGGGAAGTACACCAGGCCCCAGAATGCCTTAATGGCGTCGAGCAGACCCTGGAGAAATCAGGGCGCAGTGGTTGACGAGGATTCAATGGTGAATGGACCGTAGATGTAAAATAAGATTGGACAAACCTCGGAGAAATAAGGGAACACAGTGGTTGACGGTGATTCCTTGGGGAATGGACCGTAGCTGCAAAGTAAGACCTAGGCAACCAAACTATAAGAAGGCATATGTGAGGAGGCATGACGCTATTGAGTATGTTGGGAAAGAATGAACTCTTACTATGTGGGCACTCTGTGTTAGGCAAGAGTTGAGAGAAATACTTGCTGCGTGAGCACTGTGTGTTAGGAAAGTGATTTCTGCCTGGAAATTGAACTGAGGTTAGCTATCTCAGCTCTTGGCATGCATAATTTAGCTTGAGGGTGATTGAGGACAGATAAAATCTGTGCCTAACCTATGATTGAGTGGAACGTGCCTATTCCCCTTTTCATTGCGACTCACTTTACAAACAGGTTTCATTACTGGGTTTCTGTTTCCGCAATCTATTGAGCTCAAGGTATACTTGCATATGAGTAAATGTGTGTTTCAATGCTTCTGAAATGATAAATACTAGTTTGAGTTTTATTGATGAAAATGTTGCTTATGGCTGGTGTATACACATACCTTGTTTTGAATGACTGTGATTTGCATTTGGTGATATTGGTTGCTCAAATGGTGTAATATTGTTTCTATAAAGAGTTACTAGGATGATGTATGATTCCTTGTTAAAGCCAGTCCAAGGGACCCCTGGTAGGGAAGCCAATGTGCTCTCCTGGGTTTAGCCCCTTTCATGTTTAGTGAAGCCCTTGTATAACACCTTAAATTCCCAAGGGAGGGCAAAACTGTGAAGCGGAGCTTGGCTGCTAAAGTTCTTAGAAAAATGGCCATTGTACACCACTAAAATACTTAAGCTTGAGCTTGTCTAAGTAAATCATCCGACTTAAATCCGTGAGTCCATTGAGGGTTAGCAACTCCTTAGTCTTGCCAAGAAAACAAAGAGAATATAGGTGAAAAACCTTCGGGCCGGAAGGCCCGCGGAAGCCTAAAAGTGTATAAAGAATTTAGGTGCTTCTGCAACCCACAATCCATGTTACGGGAGCGAGAAGCAAAATAAAATTTATAAGGAATTTGAAGTGTTTCTGCAACCCACAATCCACATTGCTGAAGCGGAAACAGAGTAAAAAATCATAAGGAAGTGGGGTCGTTCTGAATCCACAATCCACATTGCGGAAGAGGAAAACATAGTTAAAGTTATAAGGAATGGGAGCGTTTCCGCAACTCGCAATCCGCATTGCGGAAGCAGAAACCCGGGTTAGAACGTAATGAATATAAGGACTTCCCACAATCTGCATTGCAGAATGCATAAACTGGAAGTCAAGACTATAAAATATTCACGAGGTTCCGCAACCCACAATTCGCATTGTGGAAAGTGGAAGAGAAAATATAAAGAAAATATGGCGTTTCTGCAATCCACAATTGTGGAAAGTGGAAAGCGTAAAGCAAAGGATAAAACGGAGAAGGAAGTGAGTGTTTCTGCAACCTGCAACTCGCATGCAGAAAGAAGAAAGTGGAATGTAAAAGTTATAAGATGTAAGAGTTTCCTCAATCCGCATTGCGGAATTCAGAAAGCAAAAAGGAAAAATCGTAAAAATGTTAAGGTTTCCGCAATCCGCAATCTGCATTGCGGAATACGAAAAGCAGAGTGGAAAATTGATTAAAATACATGGGGTTCCACGATCCGCTATCCGCATTGCGGAAGTAGAATTGCAGAAGGGAGTTTCTTTTGCGGAAGGGACCTTTGTTTTGTGGAAGGGACCTCTTTATATGCGGAAGGGCTGTTGCAGAAACGATTAAGCTTAGGAATGAATGTTAGAGGAAGATTCATGGCCCATGACTTATGTAAAAGCTTTTTTTATTATTATGCATATTAACAGGTTATATGGGTATGTTACATATGATATCAGAGCTATAGGCTTCAACCTTGTCTCATTTTGGGAACATCTAGTTCTGCTGAATTATGGAAAACTTTGTTCTAATCATAACAATTTGTGTTGGAATGTTTTGTGCACATACAAACTTGTTCTATAACAGGGATACAACAATGGCCCCACAAAGTGAGAATGCAGATCGTTCCGAAGAAGGTGCACCAACACCACGCACATCACAACCAGAGCAAGAACACTCTAAAGCCAGTCTAGTTCTGGAAACAATGAGGAACTTGATCATAGAAATATAGAGCTTCAAAGTGGATAATGAGAAGCTAAAGAAGGCCCAGGAAAGACAACAGGAGATTAATGAGATATTGTTGCAAAGACTGCAAGAGAAAAATAATGGGGAAAAACCCTAAACATAGATTGGGAGGGACTTGGAAGTTCCAGAAAGTGCCGAAAGAAAAGATAGTTCCTCCAATGGAACTCAGAAGTCTGCGAATCGATCCAAGTGGGTCAGTAAAAGAAAAATTGACCACTTGGAAGGAGAATTTAAAAAGATCAAGCCAACCAACTTCGGCGGGGAATCCAAGACTGGAGAAGAAGCGGAGGCTTGGCTGCTAGACATTAAGAAGTACTTTCAAATTTACAATTATTCTAGCAACATGGAGGTGAGAATGGCTCTCTACAACTTGATGGGAAGGGACAACATTTGGTGGCAAGATCTAAAGATTTCCCAGGGAATAAAAGAGAAGAACCTAGAGTGGTCGGAGTTCAAGAAGTTCTTCAAGAAGAAATACTTGTCAGGAAGCTACTATGAAAGAAAGACCAAGGCGTTATATGAGTTAAAACTTGACCAAATGAATATAGAGGACCTCATTAACAAATTTATGGATCTACAGCGGTTCGTGCCATACTAATTAAAGAGGAAAAGGTGAAAATACAAAGGTTCTTGAGTTGTTTGTCGTAGTATTATAAGGACTGGATTGAATTCAAAAGTCCCAAAACCTTGGATGAAGCCTTAAGAAAGACAAGGTTGTGTTTTGGACAACACAAATAGAGGAATGGCCTCTCCAAGGCATGGAAGGGTAAAGAACATGAAAAGTTCAACCAACGGAAGAAGGGCTTCCAACCTCCACCCTTTAGGAACATGCCAAGGAATCCACAAGGAAATTCCTACAACAAAAATGAGCAACTTCCCAAGAAGAACTATAAATTTGTGAACCTTGGACCTATGCGGCCTGTTAGAGCCCCTAAAGAACCCTTGAAGTTTTGGGAATGTGGAGAGCCCCACTTGTGAAGGAACTTCCCACGCCTCGACCAAACCAATGAGGCTGTTCACAACCTACAAGAAGCTTCCACTATTGGAGAAGTTGGGAAAAGTTACCACCAGATTAATGCAACTCTGGAGAATCGACAAGTAGATTATCAATATGCAATTGTGGATATTGAAGGTACTATCTATAATTGAAGTCTTTCTATACTGATTGATCTCGGGGCTACCTTCATTTACATCTCTCCCAAAGTGATGGAGGACTGCCAGCTCGCCAAGGTAAGGCATGCAAAACCATGGTCAGTCCAATTGGCCACTGAAGCAAGGAGATAGGTAACTGAGTATATTGTTCATTATGAAGTTAAAATAATGGATCATGTGACTAGGATTAATCTGAATGTTTTTCCTTTCGAGTCATATGATATGATTATTGGCATGGATTGGTTATCAAGGTACAAAGTAATATTGAATTGTTTTGATAGAACCTTTACTTATGTGGCAGAAGATCAAACTGTTAGGAAGGTAGAAGGTGTCATTAAGGAGACATGTTTAATGAAAGGAGTAAAGTTTGTGTGGTCCTTGAAGTGTGAAGAGAGCTTTGAAAATCTAAAAATATTGTTAACCACGGCTCCAATTTTAAAGGCGACTGACCCCTATAAAGACTACACAGCCTTTATAGATGCTACTATGGAAGGATTGAGGAGAATATTATCTCAATAAGGACATGTGGCATGTTATGAATCTCACAAATTGAAAGAGCATGTACGAAATTATGTAGTGCATGATCTAGAATTGGCAGCGGTAGTGCATGCCTTAAAAATGTGGCGCCACTACCTGTTAGGGAGAATGTTCATTTTGTTGACAAACAACACATGTGTAAAGAATATGTTTACTCAGTTAGGGCTAAATGCCAGACATGCAAGATGGATGGCCTTCTCAAGTGAATTCGATTTTGAAGTAAAACATATCAAGGGTAAGGAGAATAAGATGGTTGATGCACTCAGTTGACGAGCTCACAAAGTATATGAGATTACTATGAGCCAACCAAAAAGTGATCTGATGAGAAGAATAAAAACAACCAACATCCATGATGCTGAATATGAAAATTTATTGAATAAATTGCTAAAAGACGAGGTAAACTTGAATGGGACAGAATTCAAAGTAGACTAGAAAGGGTTAATTTGGTTTAAAGGGATAATATACATGCCCAATGTTGCAGATTTAAAATTGTTTATTCTAAATGAAATGCACAAACCTCCTTATGTAGGGCACCCTGGTTACCGGAAGATGATCACAGCCATGAGAACACAATTCTTTTGGCCCAAATTAAAGGTAGATTTAGTTGATTATCTGTCTAAAATTTCGGAATGTCAATAGGTGAAGGCTGAAGATCAACATCTAGCAGGTTTGTTACAACCTTTTCCAATTCTCGAATGGAAATGGGAGTTAATATCTTTGAATTTTATTACAGGTTTTCCATTAACTCAAAAACAACATGATTCAATTATGGTTGTAGTAGATAAGTTAAGTAAGTCTGCTCATTTTATTCCTGTGAAATCAACTTATAAGGTTGTCAATGTTGCAGAAATATTTCTGAAGGAAGGATTCCGACTTCATGGAGTACCAAAGATGGTAATTTATGACCGAGATGTCAAATTTACATCAAACTTTTGGAAATCATTGTTTGCAGGGTTAAAAACCAAGATAAATTTCAGCACTAGCTACCACCCTGAAACATATGGACAAACAGAACGAACAAGCCAAGTCATTAAATACATGTTGAGGATGTATGTCATAGAAAGGCCCACTCAGTGGGAATACTATTTGCATATGGTAGAGTTTGCATACTATTACCACCTAAGTTGTACTTAGTGGTTTTTATCAAGTGAGCTCGATGAACCGGACAGGGCTAACTTGTTCGGACTTCAAAAAAACCTTTGGAAGTACTTCTGGGAAGTGCTTGTTGTACTATATCACATGTTCATACCCCATGAGGGAATTGTAATAAATGTTCTAGCATGATAGTGTCTGTAAAAGACTCGGTCTCTTAGACTTTATTTGTCATTCCAATCAGCCCAGGGTGTTTTTTCCCTTGGTTATTATTGGTTGTTGAACAAACGACTGATAATTTCTGAGTTTTTCACTCCATACCTCTAAAGTTGGGGTGGTCGGCTTGGCATTTAGGCCTATTGAGGTTATTAGAGTCTATGTGTCAATGTATAAACATGCTAGACATCATTTTTGAGTCATATGAACATGTTTAAGTCCCTCTAGGTGTTTTTCAATTTTTCAATTTTTTAGTTTTTTCAGTGTTTTTTATTAAAATTTAATTTTTCCAAAACTTAGGCTATTTTTTAATAGTTTAATTGGAAAAATTGATTTTGTAATAAAAGTGGGCCAAATAATCAGTTTCAGTCATGTAGGTGCTTATTTTCAAGCTAAGAGCACCATGTAAACCCATGGACCCACTGCTTCCTAGTTTTGAATG
>LPNX010565425.1:152847-184003 GCA_001517045.1 Pseudotsuga menziesii | reverse complement strand
CAAGTTCTTTGATTTCAGCTGAGTTGCAGGTTCATACTTTGGAGAGGATGTTGATCTAGTTTGCTTCTTCATTCTCTTCAAAACATTTCAAAGGCATAGTCCATCGGCATTCCACCTGAAAGCTCTATTGTGGATCTTCAAGGAAACCAACACTCTTTCTCTCTCTTCCTCCTTTAAAAATTATTAAACTTTCCTCAAACTGGTTACTTTAAGGTTTCTTTTTAAGTCTGATCTATCTCATAAAGAAAAACATACATAGATCTAATTAGCAAGATCCCTTCAAATTTCTAGATCTTAGTTTCATTGTGCATATAAAGTTCAATTTCAAGAGATCTAGCTAAAATTGCCTTAGTTTCGCAAGTAGTTTATTGAAAAATTCATAGCTTGCTGTTAAGGTAGTTTCATTTGCTGTTCAATAATTTCAATATTCTGTAATATCAGTGCTTTTAATTGGCTGCACAAACAGCAAGCCAAGATCCGAAGGAAAGCTTGCTTTACTTGGTTCCTTTTTCGTCGGTTTAGCTAGTTTAATTTCATAAATTTTTGAGATAAAGTAGGATGACCCAAAGGCACTCTTAAAGTGCTTTGGGGCATTTGTTATTCTAATTCACTCACTGTCATTTAGCAGGTCTGACAGAGAAGAAAGGAAGCTGCTGTTCAAAGTGGCTTTTGGAGCGCTCAAATCCCCCCAGGGGTCTCTCTTTTGTCACATAATTTGTAATTTTTTTCTATACACTGTAATATCTTGGTTTCAGCCTGTATAAAGACCAAGAAAGCTCTGTTTTATCAGTGCTTTGATATTGTAACCTCTGTAATAAAATCATCCTTTGAATAGGCTCTTTCGAGCCCATTCCCCATCCCCCCTGGGGGGATTCGCGTCGGTGCCATTTTCGTCTTTTTCTGCTTATTTCCTTTTACTAGAATTGATTTGATTTGTAGGGTAGTATATTTGATCTTGTTGTTAATTCCATATTCGATATCTTATTTTCAAAAGTAATCATAATACTTACCCCACGATTTCCCGAGTGACCCGCAAAGGGAAAGAGATTCGTAGTAGGATTAATCAGAAAACCAGATTTTTGTAGTTGTGTTATTTTCTCATATTTTTTTTTATCAACATTTTAAAATTAACCCCTCCTTGATTCCCCGATTGAGATCCACTTGGATCGAAAGAGGTTCTTGGAGGCTTTTCTTTTAAGCAAGAACGCATCTTTTAAAACTTATTAAAATTTACAAGACTTCGGTGTGTATGCTCTGCACTTGGCTGCGGTTTGTCCGATCAGTCAAGCTGTATCAAAAGCACTTGGGTGACTAGCATAATTAGGACTCACCTTCTCCAATTAACAAACCATCAGGTGAAAATCCAACACCTCGATCAAACCTTTACGGTGGAAAAATACCCAAAGGAAGCGGGAACCTACTGAAAAGTGACCTCGGGGCGCCGATCTTTGTCACACCCTAACGGGTGCGTTATGAACACAGCCCCAGAGACTCCATTTCAGCCCACATATTCCTTGCGGGTAGTCGTATAGGCTTTGTTTTGGACATACTCCAAGTACTCTCGGGTATATCTGGAGTCCCCCTTTAGCCTAATTTAGTCAATTCATACTTCAATTTTAACTTAAAACATACCAAGATGCAATCGCAAAACATTCACTCCAAACACATGCAAGCACACTGATCTCTTTGATTTGACTCCATTATTAAGGCACTGGTCATTTTTGCTTCATATATATATTGTTTATTAGCTTTGTGCTTTCGTGTGTTATCTTCGTATCTTGTCATCTTTAATTGTTTATAGTTAAAATATTCAAACTCCTAAATAACTGATTTAGATTAACATCACCACACTAAGAAATCATCCTTAGTAACTAAATAGGGTCTTCCCCCCTTGGCTCCGTTAGGAGTTGAGCCTAAACGGAGGAGTCAAGAACAAGGTGACAGCCTTGACTCGAGACTTGCCCCCAAGGACACACCGAGTGGCTTGAAGATTTCTCCAACGTGATCCAGGTGTGTGAAAAGGCGGCAACACATACAATAATGGTTATCAGGCCTCAGCCAAGATGAACCCATTCGAAATCTTGTATGGGAAAAAATGTACTACCCCTGTTAGCTGGGATAGCCCTGTGGATCGATTGATAGT
This sequence comes from Pseudotsuga menziesii, assembly GCA_001517045.1. Lineage (NCBI taxonomy): Eukaryota > Viridiplantae > Streptophyta > Pinopsida > Pinales > Pinaceae > Pseudotsuga > Pseudotsuga menziesii. Next base: position 181,860 of record LPNX010565425.1, on the reverse strand, counting down.
AGGACCTAAAATGTTACAAGAAATGGAACAGACTGTTTGAAAGGTACAAAAGAACTTGAAGGAGGCACAGGATCACCAAAAGCGTTATGCTGACTTGAAGAGACAAATTAAAGAATTTTCGGTCAGAGATCATGTTTACGCCCGAGTCAATCCCAAAAAGAGCTCCCTGAGATTGGGAAGCTGTACCAAATTAACACCATGGTTCTGCGGACCCTTTCAAATATTGGTAAGGATTGGACCTATGGCATACAAACTTGCTTTTCCAACACATTTAAGAATTCATAATGTTTTTCATATTTCATTGCTGAAGAAATATATACATGATTCCACTCATAGCATTGACTGGAATATGGTGCAGGTTGAACCAGAAGGAGAATTTCAAGTGGAACCTCTGGGCATTCTGGACAAGAAATAAACATTACTTCGGAACAGGGTCGTCGCTCGGGTTAAGGTGCAATGGAAACAATTTAGCCAGGAGGAGGCGACTTGGGAACTAGAAGAAGAAATGCGAAAGAAGTACCCATGTTTATTTCCAGAAGCTGTGGATAAAGACTAAGAACACCGTGGACAATGTTGCAATAAGAGGGTGTGGATGTAATATCCCCCGATTTATAAAAAATAATTGTAATATTAAATCTGGACTGTATTTTTGATGATTTTGGCTAATTGAGGAATCTGTCCAAACGGTCCCTGGAGGACAATTGTAACCGCTAAATTTTGCCTTTAATGAAATTCTAACTGAAAGGAGACAAGCCACGTTAAAAGAGTAGACTATGCATGCAAGAGGGGGATACATAGAGCAATAAACCTCAGGGAAGTACACCAGGCATCGAAATGCCTTAATGGGGCCGAACAGACCCTGGAGAAATCAGGGTGTAATGGTTGACGAGGATTCAATGGTGAATGGACAATAGCTGCAAAAAAATATTAGACAAACCCTAGAGAAATCAGGGAATGCAGTGGTTGACGAGGATTCCTTGAGGAATGGACCGTAGTTGCAAAGTAATACCTTGGCAACCAAACTATAAGAAGGCATATGTAAGGAGGCAGGACGCTGCTGAGGATGCTTGGAAAGAATGAACTCTTGCTATGTGAACACTCTGTGTTAGGCAAGAGTTGAGAGAAATACCTGCTACATGAACACTCTATGTTAGGAAAGTGATTTATGTCTGGAAACTAAACTGAGGTTAGTTGTCTTCGCTCATGCCACACATAGTTTAGATCGGGGGTGATTGAGGACAGAGCAGCTCTGTGCCTAATATACGGTTGGGTGGAACGTGGTTGTTCCCCTTTTCATTGCGGTTCGCTTTACAAACAGGTTTCATTACTCGGTTTATGTTTCTTCAATCTATTGAGCTCAGGGTATATTTGAATATGAGTAAATGTGTGTTTCAATGCTTCTGAAATGATAAATACCACTTTGTGTTTTATTGATGAAAATGTTGCTTATGAGTTGGTGTATACACATACCTTGTTTTGAATGATTGCGATTTAAATTTGGTGATATCGGTTGCTCAAATGGTGTAATATTGTTTCTATAAAGTGTTACTAGGATGTTGTATGATTCCTTCTTAAATCTAGTCCAAGGGACCCCTGGTAGGGAAGCTAATGCGCTCTCCTGAGTTTAGGGTTTATCCCATTTCATGTTTAGTGAAGTCGCTATATAACACCTTAAATTCCTAAGGGAGGGTAAAACTGTGAAGGGGAGCTTGGCTGCTGAAGCTCTTAGAAAACTGGCCATTGTACACCACTAAAATTCCTAAGCTTGATCTTGTCTAAGTAAATCATTCGGCTTAAAGCTGTGAGTCCATTGAGGGTTGAAAACTCCTTAGTCTTGCCAAGAAAACACAGAGAAGATAGGTGAAAAACATTGGGGCCAGAATGCCCGCAAAAGCTTAAAAGTGTATAAAAATTTTTGGTGCTTCCGCAACCCACAATTCGTGCTGCGGGAGCGGGAAGCAGAATAAAATTTATAAGGAATTTGAAGTGTTTCCTCAACCCACAATCCGCATTGCGGAAGCAGAAACAAAGTAAAAATTCATAAAGAAGTGGGGTGGTTCCGCAATCCGCAATCCACATTGTGGAATCATAAAGCGAAGTAAAAGTTATAAGGAATGGGAGCGTTTCCGCAACCTGCAATCTGCATTGCGGAAGCAAAAACCAGGGTTAGAATGTAATGAATATAAAGACTTCCCGCAATCCGCATTGCGGAATGTGGAAAGTGGAAGTTGTTTTCCACTAAGTTTCACTTAGGGGATTATTCAAGTGAGCCACCAAGGATCGGAACAAATCACTTGTTTTTACTCCGTGCTTAGAAGTTCTGTGGTTTCAACAGGGCCGGTTGTGGCCTATTTTTGATGTTCACACCCTTTCGAGAGAATTGTAATAAATGACATAGCATGAGGTTATTTTATGTAAAAGGCTTGGCCTTCTTAGAATTGGTCATTAAGGTCATCATCCTTGAGTGTTTTTTCCCTCGTCGATTAAGTGACGCTTTTTTAAGCGACATAATTTTCGAGTTTTTCACTCAAAATCCTCCAAAGTCGAGATGGTGAGTTTGGTAACTTTTTTCTCAGAAAGGTTATTAAATGCTAGGGTCTATGTATTATACTATGCTATCATATGTCCATAGTTTCGTGAACATCCGATAAGCTCCCCCTAGGATTTTTTAATTTTTAGTTTTTTAATAAAATCATCGATAAGGTCTATTTTAATTGTAATATTTCAAAAGGTCATAAAATTGGACCTAGGGATCCAATTTGGTCATGGGGATGCTCATTTTTGGAGCGAAAGAACTAACTTAACCCCTAAACCTACTTTTGATAGTCAAATTAGTAATTTTCAATTATTAATTTGGATTTTCTCTCCAAAATGGCTCTAAGGGTCAAATAAATGGGAAAATTGGAGAAAATCCAATTCCTAAATCAAATGAAGTTTGTTTGAGATTTGTCTCTGAGGTGTAAAAGTTGTTGAGGATATTGTCTGGGACATTTATGAGCATAGACGAGCATATTCAACCATCAAACGAGGGGCTCCAACTCAATTCCACAGAAGGGGGGCGAATTTGCTCATGGAGGGTGGTTTTGCCACTTGGATGAAGTGGCTAGAGGAGGGNTTCAACCATCAAACGAGGGGCTCCAACTCAATTCCACAGAAGGGGGGCGAATTTGCTCATGGAGGGTGGTTTTGCCACTTGGATGAAGTGGCTAGAGGAGGTAAAGGCTTCCCAAACCAAGAGGCATACCTCAATATAGGTGGAATTCTGATCTCCCACAAATTCAAACCTCCAACTATTATGTCAACCCCCAAAACACGTCACACTTGTCGAATTCACCCCCTTGGGGTTTGAGCTTCCTTTTTCTTATAAAAGCAGGGTTTTGCTCCTCAATCAGGAAGATGCATTGAACCTCTGCCCTTTGTACTTATGTTTTTGATATTTTGCTAATAAATATTGAAGGTAGAGGCTAGTCTGTGATTTCATTGTGAGCTTGTAATTTGGTCAAAATCTGAGGTGAAATCTATGGAATTCCATCTGTTATAGCTGATTTTACCACACATGGTAGATCACATATATATGGCCTTCCCTGTCCCTCTGCAGACTCTTTGGAACTCATGGACTATTTTTGTACCTTTGATGTTTCCAAGATCATCCCTAAAAACACTTGTTATTTGTTGTACGTGACTTTTAATCCCTTTTCTGCGTATACACGCGGATATTACCCTTAAACCTGCATACATCGGGATGTGTGCAAAAGGCCAAATTTTTTGGGAGTTTTCCTTGATGTGGATCCGAGTCACTTGTCTCTTGGCCTTCCATATGCCTCGAGATCGCTTGGATTTGACCTTCCATTACCCCATTGAAGCACTATATAAGGAATCCTTTGGATACATTGAAGATGAGGAATTGAAGAGCAAGAAAACAATAGTCCATTGTTGCCGTAGCTTGCTTATACTTGAGTTTGCATCCCTTTGTCCCTTGGAGCACTTTGTGTTCTTCCCAAGCTTGCCTTTGCTTGTGAGCTTGCTATCGAGAGATGGAGGATTGAAGTGGTTGAGGCCCAGGTGGAGGACTCCATTTCTCCGGTTTGCAGGCGTGCTGACGGAGATTGTCACTCATGTAATCTCTGATTTATATTAATAGAAATATCTTTTCCTATCCAATGATGTGCACTTAAATGAATATTGAATCCATGGATTCTTTGAATTGTTTATACATTATTGATTATATATGCTAGAGTAGGTCTAACACCATTATATAGCATGCTTGTCTTATTTGCTGGTGTTGAGAGAGCAAATTGCTAACACAAGCGGGATTGAAAAAAGCTCAACGGGGATCTACATCAACCGTCCGAAATAAGGTATGTCTCGAGATCCTTTAGTGTTAGATGTTTATTTCTCTTGCATATTGGGAAGGGATTGATTTCTGTGGTTTCTCTATCTGTTGTGGTACACCCCAAGCCATAGGAAGTTTTGTCCATAACTGAATTAGCGACCATACTAGGGAAATTCCTAGTCATTTCCTTTAGAGATTTTTTCGGCATTCAATGTGCTTGAATTGCTCTGATTTCTCTATTTCTGAGTTGGGTCTAGGGGCATGTTTGCCCAGTAGTGTCTTATAGGAGTAAATTTTGTCTCAGCTTGTCTTCTTGCCTTCTTTTTATCTCTTTTTCTTCCTATACGCGGTTTTTTCTTTCACAGTCGTGTGTACACGCGAGTTTTACTTGAATAGTCGTGTATGTACGTGGATTTACTGAGAACAGTCACGCATACCCTGATTTTTTAGCCTTTTTGGGAAGATTAAGTGTTGCTGGGTGAGTTTGGATGATTGCTGAGTCTTCTTGGATGCTTCTAGATTCTGTATACATCCCTGTTTCTGACCAGAGACATCTTGTTAGTTTAAATTTTTGGAAATGTTCTTGTCATTTCATTTTCTATTTTTTGTTTTGAGATTAGTGCATTAGGTCTCTTTTACCTTGGTGCTTTGCTTGATGACCGTCTGTTAGTGCTTGCAGAGTCTGAGGGTTGTAGAGTTATACTTTTTCTTTTTTTATGTCATTTAATTAAAAAATACAAAAACATTTGCTTTGTGCATCATTATGCATTGTTTGCATTTTGCATTAGCATGGTACTTGCATTAGGTTTGCTTGGAGAATATTAGTCATATTTTCATATATGAATGATTGCACATTCATTTGAAGGAAAATTTTGCACTTCACGTAGTAGCATACCCTGTTTTTCATTTAACACAGTGCATTTGCATTGATTTCTAGGTGTGCATTTTACTTCTTGTTGCGTCATAACATCATTAGTTGCACGACCATTTTCCCTATGAGTAATAATCCAATTAAAATCAACACATAATAAAATGAATTACACTCTTTTCCTTTTTAGGGTGCACCAACAAGACTAGGTTTTAGGGTCTTGGAATAGTTTATTGTAAGTCAATTCTCCAAGACCACTAAACAAAACATTTAGGTTTTTGTCCAGGTGAGAGTGTGAAATCCTTTATATAATTAGTGTTCTCAGGATCCTCCTCTTACAAGGGAGTTAAGCACGAGGCAGTGTGAGTGGTTATGATTGGGATGACCCTTGGTTGTAACTGAGTAGCACCAGAGATATTTCCAGGATTGTATTCGTATCTGGGGGCTCCTTCGAGAGTTTCAGGCTTTTCTACCCTGCCCATACAGTCAATCCCGCCTGTCACTGTCCGCCTGAGCATTGATTATATTTATGTGACCTTAGTTACCTTCCCTAGGTTATCGAGGGGGTACTTCACAGAGGTTATTCTACAGATGTCCTGGCTAGGTAGGGGTCGAACATCACAGTCGCTATATATGTTGAAGCTGAGGCCACTATAATTGGTTACGAACCTCTGCTTGTTGTGTATGGGAGTCTCAAGCCTCTCCTAGGTGAGACATACCTATTTCATTCGGGAGCTCACATATCCTACCCTTGTTTGCTTGCGATTTGGCTTTACATTTTATAGGTGTATGCTTTGTGCACGCTAGTTTGTCTAGGTTTGCGTAATTAGATTGAGTCTTTTATTTTTTGAGTCATTGTGGATTCAGGTGTGGCACCCCGCCGTTCTCGCCGTTTAGCAGGACTTCCGCCTTCCACATCTCCTCCTCCTTTGGGAGAGGAAACTAGACAGTCCGGGTGGACTGCTTCTCACTTTGATTCACACAACATGGGAGATCATGAGGATGAGATTCCAGAGATGTCTCCTCCACCTCATGAGGTTGGGGAGGAAGATCCTACTAGCACATATGATCCATCACACGAACAACCGTCACGATTTGGTTATGATCCCTCATTCACAGGTTTCCGGTATTGGTTTCCAGGCGATGAGACTCATTATGAACCCACAAGAACTAGTCATGTTCGTTATGACATGCCTGATATCACAGCACCTGATCAGACACATCATGTTGAGTCAGAAATTGATCCTAGCACTACGCCTGGGGGTACTCTTATTCATTTCCATGTGGAGAGATTTGGGAGCACTAGTCACATTACGCCTTCCATCCCTATGGTGGAAGCATCCTCACATGTCCGTCCTAGACCTAGTGTTAGTAATCCTATGCAGATGCAAGAACTGAGACGAGTGAACATTGGGAACACCACTTACATTCCTTCACATGTCCCTTCATTCTCGAACCGTACTCCTTTGAATGCGGTTTTGATGACCCTTCCTCCCCCTAATTCACGTGGTCCTTCAGGTTGAAATATTGCTACTGGTCAGGTTCGTATTGCGACTACTCGCACGGTAGTATCTCAGAGTCAAGCACCTCCTGTTGTGTCGGGAGGTCATATCCCTGTTTCTGGATCATCTCATGGAGCTCCCCATATCCCTAACTATGGACCTTCTCATGGGACATCCCATGGAATGCCTTATGGAGCTTCTCATGGATAGTCTTATGGACTGCAGTATGGACAAAACTATCAACCCTATGGGTACGGGTATCAAAAACCCGCTTACTCTTCCAATTATGGCTTTGTAGCACCACATAATCAAGGTACCCCACATCACAATGCTTCCATGCAGCCCTATATGGGTCAAATGGGAGGAGGTTATTATGGCCAAGGCCATGGTATTTATAGCAATCAACCTTACATGAACCGGAACTATCAGGGAGCGTGGCATATACCGGCTCAACCTAAGCTCCCTTTCCTTGCAACATTAAACTTACCTGACTTATCGAGATTGATGAACGATCCGGTATCTCATGACCCGGCCTAGCCGGCTATCCCTAACAAGCTTCCTTCAGACATTCCCAAGTTCGAGGGTAAGGCGAGAGAAGATCCCAGTGAGCATGTCACCACTTTTCACCTTTGGTGCTCTTCCAATTCCTTACACGACGATTCAATCCGTTTGAGGCTATTTCAACGCACCCTCACAGGGACTGCGGAGAAATGGTATATAGAGTTACCGAGGGGGGCATATGTTTTATTTGATGACCTTGCCATGAATTTCCTCAACCACATTCAGCTACCCGTATGTTATGACGTCAGTATCGAACTCTTGTCAACCTTTTGGCAAGATAAAACCACACACATTTTGGATCACATTCAAGAGTGGCGTAGATGAAAGCGGTTGATCAAAGCCTTTATATCACCAGAATTTATCCTTGAATGGTTCATCAAATCGTTGTTACCTTACATCACAAAGGATGTTTCTACATTCGGAGTTCAAAATGAGGAACAAGCAATCTTTAGGGCACAAGAGTTGGATTTGATCTACGCTCAATCCAGACTTTTGTATGAAATTATACCTAACACTCCGCGATCCAGTTTCGATCCCAAGATCAAGCCTAGACCACATGCTGATGGCATTGTGGGCTCTGCAAGTACCAAACCTATGGATTCGGTCATGAAACAAGTGAGCCAATTGTCTATTAACCAATTTGCGTTGGGACAAGCCACAACTTTGTCTCGACCTACCCAATCAGCGAGTGTACTTTTCGTGCAATCGTCGGACCTGAAGGGAAACCAACAGCCTGGAAGGAATAAGAAAAAAATGAAAAATAATCGTAAGGGTGGGAATAAGAACAAAAATTCTAATAATAATGACAAGAACACTCGTAATGTTGAGGGGGACAAGTAGACTAAACGTAAGGTGAAGTTTCCTTGTAATTTGTCTAAGGACGACCACCTCACTTACTTGTGCCCTCGTATAGAAGATGCCTCGAGGTTCATAGCATAGGGCCTAGCTATGTTAACGAATCCTTTACCCAACAATCAAAATATGAACTCAAGGACCATTGATCCTAATTGTGCATCGGGTGGAAATCAAAATCTGCCAGAATCCAATAGTCGTCATGGATGCATCAACATGATGAGTGCTGCTAAGGTTGTGATTCGTACGTGTTATATTTTTAACATTAAGCTACCATTATATTAGGATCTTTAACTGAGAGAATAACAAGAACAACAATGAAACACAAGAGACAATGAACACAATGTTTTTCCTTGGGGAAACCATAAATGGAGAAAACCCCGCAACTTCCTCAGAGATAGAATCAACATCAAATAGCAAAGCCCTAAAAACAGTAAGATGATCTCCCAACAGCAGTAACCTCTTTCTTCCTAGCCCCAGTGTATTATTCTTCCTCAGCTATGTGCTACAACTGAGTGTGAGTGAGTGTGTGATAAATAGAGAGGCTCACTCTCTATTTATACTAATTCCCGACTTGACAATGACTCACTAGGGCCGACTTCTCTAGGAGAGTCTAATAACCCAAGTGCCCCAGAACTGCGGGGACTTTAACCCTTGAACAATAGGAGGGTTACCTACAATGACTTGACATGACTAGTTTACATTATAGAACCTCCCAATAGGAACATCGGGGAATGACATGACTTAAATACATTATAGACACTTCCCAAAATAAACATCGGGGTACAAGACATAAGATATACAAGTGAATACATTCCGAAGTTACAAATACATCAACACTCCCTCTTAACTAGGAAGGTATTCTTTCGACACAATTTTCAGCACTGGTCTTCTTCTCTGTATCGACTAGATCATCTCATCATCTTCATATTCAAGTTGTCTTCATATTCAAGTCTTCTTCATCTTCAAGTCATCTTCGTCTTCAAGTCTTCTTCTAAGTCATCTTCTTCTTCAAGTCTTCTTCATCACGGGATTTGGATCATCATGACTGCTGGATCATCATCACTGTGTCATCATCAAATCTAGATCATCATCAAGTCTGGATCATCATCACATCTGGATCATCACTTGATCTAGATCATCATCATCGGTGCTATCTCGGAATGGTGCTATCTCTTGATTCTTCTCGTCATAGGAAGTTCTACAGAGTCAACCCTTTTTCATGCTGGTTGTAGGCCTACCCTTCTTATAGGTCTTCAGCACTTATATCTGACCCTAAGTCAGAATGGCCCTCCCAGCTCTTACATCTGACCTCATCTTGTCAGAAAGGCACGCCCAACACTCACATCTGACCCCATCTTGTGAGAAAGGCTCAGCACTCACATCTGACCATGTGTAAACAGATCATGCCAGAATGGCTTAGCACTTATATCTGACCATGTGCGAACACACTGGATCAGAAGGGCTCAACACTTACATCCGACCATGTTCAAAAGCACCGCATCGAAAGGGATCAGCACTTACATTCGACCATGTTCAAAAACATTGCATCGAAAGGGCTCTGCACTTACATTCGACCATGTTCGAAAACACCGCATCGAAAGGGCTCTCAGTCCCAGACTGAGGATTCCTTGTAATTGACCAGGTGCCTCCATTCTCCCAGAGAATGGCATCAACCCTTATATCTGATCAAGTGGGAACACAACCCTCAATCATATCAGAATGGCTATGCACTCACATATGATCATGTAAGACTACATCCCACAGTCATATCAGAATGGCCCTCAGTCCCAGACTAAGTATTCCTGGTAACTGACCAGGTGCCTCCATTCCAAGAATGGCATTCAACCCTTATATCTGATCATGTAGGAACCAATCCTACAGTCACATCAGAATGGCTCAGCACTCATATCTGACATGGAAGGAACCAAAATCCTCTCACCATGACAGAATGGCTCAACCCTTACATCTGACCATGGAAGGAACCTAATCCTCGCACCATGTCAGAATGGCTCTAGGTCTCATCATTTCCCCTTGGAGGGAACCTTGTTACACCAAGCTTCTCCCTGAAGTACTCAAACTTCACTCTAGCCAATGGCTTCGTCAACACATAGCTATTTGTTCATCCGTCGCAACATACTGGAGCTTCACTACTCCTCTCTGCACCATATACCTGATATAGTGATACTTGATCTCGATATGCTTCGACTTGCCATGGAACATTGGGTTCTCTGACAACTTCACATAGCTCTGGTTGTCACAATATATACAAGTAGCATCCAATTGGATATCAAATAAATCAGACAGTAGCTTTCTCAGCGACACTGCCTCGTAACTAGCTAAACAAGCTGTGACATATTCTGCTTCAGCTGTACTCAGTGCCACACAAGATTGATTCCTGCTAAACCAAGAGATCACACCTGATCCCATACTGAAACAACATCCTGAAGTGCTCTTCCTATCGATGGCACTTCCTGCCCAATCTGAATCAACATGACCCTCCAGTTTAATCTTTTGATTTGCCTCGTACTTGAGCCCATAATCAACTGTACCCTTCAGGTACCTCAAAATATGCTTTGCAGCAATCAAGTGAACATGTCTCAGATCTGTCAGGAATTGGCTCAAGGTGTTCATTGCAAAGCAAATATCTGGTCTCGTGTTCGTCAGGTACATCAAGGACCCAATCATCTGACGATACATCGTAGCATCAACCGCTTTTGATGAAGCATCACTTAATAGATTCAGGTTCGATGCCATAGGTGTGGTTATGACCTTGCAGTCCATCATCCCGATTCTCTTCAGAATCTCTACTGCATACTTCCCTTTTCCAAGGAAGATTCCATCTGCATTCTTCCACACCTCCATGCCTAAGAAATAGTGCATCATACCCAAGTCTTTCATTTCAAACTCGGCAGCAAGTTTCCTCTTTGTATTAGCAATCAACCCATCCATACCTGTTACAAACAGATCATCCACATACAGTAGGAGTATCACTGGATTGCCATCTTCAACCTTGTAGTAAAGGTTGGAATATGCTTTACTCTTGGTAAAGCCCAAACTGGATAGGAAACCATCAATTATGTTGTACCATGTCCTGGGTGCCTGTTTCAAACCATACAGGGATTTCTTCAATCTACACACATGAGACTCCCTGTCATGTGTCTCAAAACTGAGTGGTTGCTCCACATACACTTCTTCTTCTACTACACCATTCAAGAAAGCAGTCTTGACATCCATCTAGTGTATCTTCCATTTCATTACTGCAGCTAGAGCAAGTACTGATCTGATGGAAGTGTATCTGGATACAGGTGCAAAGGTTTCTTCATAATCTATTCCTTCTTTCTGGGAGAAACCACGAGCCACAAATCTTGCTTTATATTTCTCTATGCTGCCATCTGCGGCATGCTTGATCTTGTATATCCATTTGGAAGTTACAATGGACTTCCCTTCTGGTCTTGGGACAACATCCCAAACATCATTCTTCATGATCGATTGATACTCTTCAATCATAGCCTGCTTCCATTCTTTCCTTTCTACCGCTTCTTCATAGTTGGAAGGTTCGTTATCAATAATGTCACATAGCAAGGCTACATAATTGGAACATGACCTAGTTCTTTTTCTTCCTCTAGGTGTTTCTTCTGAAGCTACATATCTTTTTCGACCTTGGATAATTTCACGTACCCAAGCAGGTTTCCTCTTATGAGGATTCTTCTCCTGAGGTGGATCTACAGGTTCTTGAGGTTCTTCTAATTCTCGATCTTCTTCTTGAATTTCTTCGTTCATGGTTGTATCATGAATTCTGGGTGCTCTTGTTTCTTCAAGTTCTTCAGCTGGTCTCTTCTTGGATTTAATGTAGCCTGAATCTTCGTCAAATGTTACATCTCTGCTAATGTCAATCTTCTTGAACCCTGGGAAGTATATTCTGTAAGCCTTCGAGCTTTCAAAGTATCCCACAAATATACCATTCTTTCCTGAAGGATCATAACTTCGTCTTCTTTTCTTTCGGAATGTGTATGTATACAGGACGGCCGAATATTCTGAGATGGCTGACTTTTGGTTTCTTGCTAGAGAAGAATTCTTTAGGAGTCTTGTTCTCGACTAATTTGTGTGGAGTGCGGTTCTGTACATACACCGCTGTTCTGGCAGCTTCTGCACATAGATGCATGGGAAGATCTTGATCATGAAGCATTGCTCTTGCAGCTTCCATGGTAGTTCTATTCTTCCTTTCTTCAACCCCATTCTGTTGTGGATTATATGAAGTGGATAACTCCCTCTTAATCCCTGAGTCTTTGCATAACTCTTTGAATTCATTTGATGTGAATTCTCCACCATTATCTGATCGAAAGGTCTTGATCTTCTTTTCTGTGTGATTTTCGATCAAGGCTTTGAATTTCTTGAACTTGCTGAATACTTCATCTTTGTTCTTCATAAAGTATATCCATGCCTTTATAGAAAAGTCATCAATAAAAGAAACATAGTATACATACCCGCTTAATGAACTTGATGACATTGGACCGCATACATCAGAGTAGATGATTTCCAAGATTCCTTTTGCCTTGCTCTCGCTACTTGGAAATGTCTTCTTTGTGTTCTTCCCTTTCACACATCCTTTGCATACACCTTCATGTTTTTTCTGCATTTCTGGGAGACCTTCAACAACTTTGCTTGCAAGTGGTAGTGCTCTGTAATGCACATGTGCAAGCCTTCTATGCCAAAATCATATGGTTCTACCGAGTCATGAACCGAAGCTTGTTCTGGTTGTCCCTTCAATTTGTATAGTCCTCCTTCTTGTTCCCCAATCACTACTGCATCATCGAAAGACTTTCCCTTTGGCCACATGAGGACTTGGCCATCTACAAATGAAACCCTCATTCCTTTTGCATCTAATGCAAATATGGAGAGGAGGTTCTTCTTTAGTCCAGGCACAAACAATACATCTTTCATCTTGATATATTTTCCAGAGTCTAGCTTGTATGAGGATTCACCACTACCTTTTATTGGATACTGGTAGTCATCTCCGAGTTTCACCTTGTGAGGTGATTCATGTTCAGATAATTTCACAAAGGATTCCTTGAATCATGTCATATGTTTGGAAGCACCACTGTCTATAAACCAATCATTGCTGCCATGTGTGATAGTTCCCGTGAGAGTGGAAATCAGAACATATTCTTCATCACTTGAAGAATCATCACTGACTTGTCGGCTTCTCTTTGTGGAAGGTTCATCATCCTCTGCAGCATGAGCATGATGTCTTCTCTTATTTCCCTTCTTCTTGTGAGAGCTACTTTTGTTTCTAGGACAATCTCTAGCAAAGTGTCCCCTTTCATCACATGTATAGAAAATGTACTTAGACATATCTCTAGGCTTTCTAAAGTTATTCCTTTGATGAGAGTACTTACTTCTATGGTGGCTAGATCTGGTTTTCTTGGATTGTACTGTGAGAGCTTGATCTTCACTTCTCATCTTTTCTTCTCGAGTTGCTATCCAAGCTTCTTCTTGAGGGCATTCTTCCCATAGTCTGCTGAACTTGACTAACTTCTTTCTGGCACAGATCCCTTGAATGAAAGAGTCCCATGTCCTAGGGAGACCATTCAAGGTGGTCATTACAATCTCTGCATTCTACACTTCTTCATCTACTGCTTCAAGTTGTTCTTTGATATGGGAGACACTTGTAAAGTATGACTGTATGGTCTCTGCATTATGGATCTTCACATTCTTCAACTGGTTCCTCAAGGTCATCTTCCGATTTATGTTCTTTCCTTCAAACAATTTGGTTAGGGCATCAAACATAGCTTTAGGTGTCTTTAGGGAGGACACCTGTGGTATGAGGTGATCCTTGATAGAATCAACAATAATTCTTTTAGCCATAACCAACTTCTTCTTGTGTAAGGCCTTAGCTTCATCTCCTTCTAGAACTGGAATCTCCTCATTGATATAGGAGTCCAACTCATTTTCTTCTAGGACCAGGGAGATCCTATACTTCCAAGCTCAGAAGTTATCAGCTCCCTCAAGCTTTTCATCAAGGTTGGTATGATGAGACATCTTAACTGAGAACCTCAAATGGAAATACAAAAGATTTAGATCTTACCAGGTTAAGTTGTCAGATCTAGATCTGGAGCTGAATTTTTGCAGTGCTGGTTCAGGAGAAGATTAGGGTTTTGCTTTTTCAGAGTTATGTCCAACCAAATGCTTTGATCTTGATCTCTAAACTTTGATTTTGAGGAGGAGATCAATCCAGGTCTGAGCTCACTAAAAAATTTCACTTTTGTGGAACGCCCTAATTTTTGGTAGTAGTGTCGGGTCCAAAACTGAAAAAACTTAGAATTGGATTATGCTTCGATAGAAAGATGCGCCCTGGGGAGGAGAGTTAGTCCAACCTTCTTTTGCTGAAAATATGTGGAGAGAGATCCAAAAAGTAGGAAGCCCTAGTTCCCTCAGTTGCACAGTGTCTTCTTCTCAGGTTAGCTCTGATACCATGTTAGATTTTTAACATTAAGCTAGCATTATATTAAGATCTTTAACTGAGAGAATAACAAGCACAACAATCAAACACAAGAGACAATGAACACAATGTTTTTTCTTGGGGAAACCATAAATGGAGTAAACCCCACAACTTCCTCAGAGATAGAATTAGCACCAAATAGCAAAGCCCCAAAAACAGTAAGATGATCTCCCAACATCAGTAACCTATTTCTTCCTAGCCCCAGTGTCTTCTTCTTCCTCAACTATGTGCTACAACTGAGTGTGAGTGGGTGTGTGATAAATAGAGAGGCTCACTCTCTATTTATACTAATTCCTGACTTGACAATGACTCAGTAGGGTCGAATTCTCTAGGAGAGTCTAATAACCCTAGTGCCCCGGAACTGCAGGGACTTTAACCCTTGAACAATAGGAGAGTTACCCACAATGACTTGACATGACTTGTTTACATTATAGAACCTCCCGATGGGAACATTGAGGCATGACATGACTCAAATACATTATAGACACTTCCCGGAATAAACATCGGGGTACAAGACATAAGATATACAAGTGAATACATTCCGAAGTTACAAATACATCAACACTCCCTCTTAACTAGGAAGGTATTCTTTCGACATAATTTTAAGCACTGGTCTTCTTCTCTGTAACGATTGGATCATCTCGTCATCTTCATCTTCAAGTTGTCCTTCCTCTTCATGGATGGAGGAGGAGGACCCATACGTGCTTCCTGTATTGGCAGTTGAGTCATCTCACGCACATGATTTCCTTGATGATGTTTTTTTGTCGGATGAAGCCATTATTGAGGCCATGTCTGGGGTTGAGCCACCTTGGGAAGAGTTGCATCATCGAACATATTTTCTTCCTGAGCTCGACCGTGTGGAGAATGATGAATTTAGGGAGATTCTTAGTGAGAAGATTGGTAGGTCCGTTGTTCCATTTAGCTCTCCTGGTCAGATTGATGATGGGAACATGGTAAATTTATCACCAACTATTCCTATCAATATTTCTCGCGATCCTGGCAAGGTTGAGAATGTCTACATTGGGGCGGATTGTTCCCCTGATGAGATCAAGGAGTATACCACGCTGTTTAAAGAGTTTCATGACATCTTTGCGTGGTTGTACGAGGAGATGCCAGGTATCGACCCTTGTATTGTCGAACTTGAGATCAAAACCTATCCGGATGTGAAGCTGGTTTGACAACGTTTTCGTGTGGTGAATCCTAGAAAAGCACCCGCCATTAAGGATGAGATATAATTTTTTTTGAAAGATGGTTCTATCTATCCCATTCCCTTGATGGAGTGGGTTTCAAATCCCATTCCGGTAGATAAGAAGCAGGGAGCGATCCGTATATGCACTGATTTCCATGACTTAAATGACACATGTCCTAAGGATAATTTCCCCACACCATTTATTGATCAGATTTTGGATGAGTGTGCCAAGAGTGAGGTATTTTTCTTTATGGACAGTTTTTTCTAGATATAATCAGATTCAGATTAAGCTCGAGGATCAACATAAGACCACATTTATTTGTCCTTGGGGTACTTTTGCATATTGGAAGATTCCTTTCGGCCTTAAAAACGTCGGAGCTACATTTCAACAGGCTGTGACCTTAATTTTTCATGATCTCAAAACTATTATCGAAGTGTATTTGGATGATCTCGCTGCTCACTCTCGTCTGAGGGTGCGTCATCCATATCATTTGAGATTAGTATTTGAAAGATGCCGTCATTACCAGGTTTGTTTAAATCCTCATAAATGCATCTTTTGCGTGTTTGTCGATCGCTTGCTAGGATTCATCGTGTTTAAGGAGGGTATAAGAGTTGATCCCTTAAAGGTTGAGGCAATACTTCAATTGTATCCCCCACGTAATATTATACATCTTCAGTGTTTGCAAGGTATGACAAACTTCTTGTGGAGATTTGTGGTTAATTTTGCCAATTTGACTAAAGGCTTTATGCGTCTTTTGAATAAGGACACTCCCTTTTACTGGGATGAGCGAGCCTAGGAGTCTTTTGATGCTCTTAAGTGAGCCTTAGCAACGACCCCCGTGCTTAGTCCGCCTGACTATAGCCGTGATTTCTTGATTTATGTGGCTGCATCCATGGAGACGGCTGGTATGGTTTTGGTTCAGGAGGACGACGAGCTCCATGAGCATGTCATATATTATTTGAGCCAAAACTTTATAGATGCAGAACTTCGCTATTCCTATGTGGAGAAGCTAGCCTTGGCTACCATTCATGCGGTCCAACGTTTGAGGCACTACATTCTCCTTCACCAAACCTTGGTCGTAGCTCATATCAATCCTTTTTAGTTTGTCTTTACTGGAAGGATGATTGGGGGAAAATACAATAAATGGATTGTCATTTTGCAAGAGTTTGATCTTGAGTTCGTTTCGACGAAATCGAAGAAATCTTTGATTTTTGCGGAGCTCATATCCAATTTTCTAAGTTTGGAGGAGGAGGAAGTTTATGAGGATACGTTTGTCGATGAACATATTTTCCTTATCTCAACTTCGGACCCGTGGTATGGGGATATCATTGTATATTTGCAGACATTGAAGGTCCCTACTCACCTTTCATGGGATGAGCAACGACGATTATGTCATGTAGCTAAGAACTACCTTCTAGTGGATAACACTTTGTACCGCCGTGGGGTAGATTCCATTCTGCGTCGTTGTTTAACCCATGATGAGGCTGAGGTTGTGGTGAATGAATGCCATGGAGGGGACTATGGTGGTCATTTATCTAGGCTTTCTACAACCCCAAAAATATTAAGAGCAGGATATTTTTGGCCGTCCATCTTCAAAGATTGCATTAATGCGGTCAAGAAGTGCCACCCTTGCCAGGTGTTTGCACGCAATATGCGCTCGCATCCAACCCTGTTACATCCTATTGTCAGTGCCGGTCCCTTCACCAAGTGGGGGCTTGAATTTATGGATTGCAACTTAGCTTTGGCTTGGGGGCATGATCATATTATAGTGGCTATCGATTATTTCACGAAATGGGAAAAGGATATGCCCACAATTAAATCCGATGGTGAGACAGCCGCACATTTCATGTTCAACCAGATTATTACCTGGTTTGGTATTCCGAAAGAGCTTGTCACTGACCATGGTAGGCACTTTCAGAATAAAATGATGGAAGAGTTTCCTTCCAAGTTAGGATATAAGCAAGAACATGCATCTTCTTATTATCCTCAGGAGAATGGACAGGTTGAATTAGTGAATAAATCACTTAAGTCTATTCTCTAGCGAACCATCGCACAAAGCAAGACCAATTGACATATTATGTTGTATTCTGCTTTATGGGCCTATAGAACTGCGGTTAATACTGCCATCGGTTTCTCTCCATATTAGCTTGTGCATGGGGTGGAGACAGTTTTACCGGTTGAATGCGAAATCCCTTCTTTGAAGCTAGTTGTAGAGTTTTTACCTTCCACATTGGAAGAATGTTTGGTCCACTTAGAGCAGCTTGATGAGCAGCGCCAAGATGCCGTAGTGGCTCTAGAGGTTAAAAAGCGTCGTGTCAAGGTCCAGTATGATAAATCTGTCTGTCCAAGGAGGTTTAATGAAGGTGACTTGGTCCTTTTGTGGGATCAAGCTAAAGAACCCTTGGGGGTAGGGAAGTTTAATCCCATGTGGCATGGTCCTTACGTGGTTAAATGGGTCTTAGAGAACGGCGCTTATGAGCTGGTTGATTATGAATGGACAACCTTGGCGAAGCCTAGAAATGGGCTCTATCTAAAAAAATTCTATGCATGATTTTCTGATGGTGATCGGGTTTGTTGATTAGCTTTCGTTTCTTATGGCAGATGTCGATGGAGTCTTCCGTTTACATAGGATTCGTCGATGGTGCTAGTCGCCACAATCAAAACTCAGCTTTGGCTGCTTGGGTGATTTATACTCCTACGGGTCAAGTATTGTCTTCAGGAGACATATGTTTACGGCCTTCTTCGAACAATGTTGCTGAATATAGTACCGTTATTGAGTTATTGCGTGATGCCATTTCACATGGTGTTCATTCTCTCGAGGTACATCTTGATTCACAGTTAGTGGTTTCATAGCTTAATGGCTTGTATCGTATTAGGGATCCGACATTATTACGAAGATTCTTACGTGTGAGATTGCTAAAATGATAATTTGAGAATATAACATACATTCATGTTCCAAGAGTTTTTAATCAATTTGCTGACTCATATGCTAACTATGTGTTAGATTGGCATTTGTTTCATAGACCATAAACATATCACAAACATACATTTTAAAAACATGTAAATATAAATAAAATCGATCATCATAAAAGTTTTTCATTAATATCCAAAAAAATGACGTCATAATACATAAGTGTCATATACAACATTGGGGCTTCCGAGCCACCAAAATATAATACACGGTCATACAAAAATGAATACACTCAGGTCTCTAAGCCTGAGGAGGAGGGGGGTTCTGATCATGATATATCACTATGGCTCTAGATAGCCGTCGAAAGAGTCGAACCCATGCTCGTGGTACACCAACCACCTGACGCTGCATGGTCTCAGGCAAGTCCTCGAATTGCACCATGGGTACCTTGTGTGTCAAGCGTACAAAGTTTGTGTGAATGCTTTGGAGCGTTTGCTCCACATCCACACCCATGATATCGTCTTCTCTTCCCCTCCGTCGATGACGAAGAAAGCTTTCTGGCCTCCATGGTCCTACATCTGCATACAAATGACAGATTGTCACTATGTGTTGTCACACAAAAAAGATGTCTTTTAAGTCAATATGTCAAAAAACACACAAAAAAAATTAAATAATTCAAAAACTTAAAAAGTGGGTTTGGGATTCATTACCTATGTCACCATAAGCTGCTCCTGGTGGCAGCGGCATATCCGGATCTCCACGGAAGTCTATCCCTACATAGGGGTAGTCATCTATGGCGACGATCTGTCTCCGCCACCATGGAAAGAAGTCTGTTGGGTAGGGGTTAACCACCCTACCTCCGCCCAGTCTATGCATAACATTTGCCGAACATCATTGGGATGGATCTCGAACTCCGTGTGGAACAATGTCCACTCTAGGGCTTAGACTTGGTACCCGCTCAAAAAAGAACATGCTCAGTATGCTGCCGAACCCAAAGTTCCACACCCTGCCCATCTTGCAGTCACTAAGCTGCTATTTCATATTGCTCAACAATGTTGTGCTCTAGTCATACACTATAGGTCTCATACACTCCACCGCATAGAACATCATTGGCCACGAGGCCTGGTGGAGTGAAGCTAGCCCCGCAATCCTGCCTAATGCCAATAGTATGGCCTTCAGTTCCAGAATCTGGATAGAGTTTGTCAGGATTTGACTCCCAACCTTTTCCGTCTCTGGAAAGCAATACACAACTATGTACTCGTCAATGGTCCACGAGATTGGAGATTCACCATCTCTCCTTAGTGGGACAAACCAATGATAAAGTATATTTCCTCAACCTCAATACTGAGAGACATCTCGTCAATCTGAAAAGTATTAGAGTCTGGATCCTAGTAATCCACTTGCAGCTGGAGTAGTCTTGGTTTGGCCCTTAGGCTACCAAGACACCAAAACTTGTATAAACCACATGACCGTCATGCTTGTTGGGCCATAAGATCACCTTGTACAACCTCCTCGACATCACCATGCTCTCTTTCCCTTCACTCTAACACTATCCTACACAAAAAACCAAAGTTTTGATCAATTATTTCCTTTGAAAACCTTGATTGCGGCCCTATACGTGGCTGTTCTCAAAACAACCGCGTATGTACACGGGTTTGGGTGCTTTTTCCGTGTATGGTGACCCCTATATGCGGAAAAAACCTCGATTTTCGTGTGGGCCGAAATGCACAATTATGGATGGCTTAAAAAATTAATTGGACCATGAAAATTCAAAAAATTTGCATGAAATAGGAAGAGGAGGGCATGCGAATCTACCTGGATCAAACACGGAGAGATTCTGCCGAACGATGCTCTCGAAATTCGCTTTGGAAGTTCTGAGCTCAAATACACTGTGTTGGGTAAAAGTTTCAAATGATATGAAAAATTTTAAATTTTTTACTATTTATAGAAAATTTTTGAAATTTTTACCCACTTTCGATAGTTTTTGACCATTTTGGACTGTTTAAACTAATTTGATGATGCAGGAGTCCGTTTTGAGTGTGGTTTGACCATGGCTTTGATCCGTTCGTGCCTACTACAGATATGATGTCTAAATTGGCATATAGGTTAGGTTTCACATCCGTTTGCATTTTGCATGACCTTATGACCGTTTCATTTTAACCTTACATACGAACCCATTCCATCTTGTCACGGAACCTTCTTGCTGCTTCTAGAAGTGACATGTTGTGAATGGTAGAGCTTTACCATACATGGGTACCCTAGTTAGATCATGTTTTGTATTTGGTGCCCATGTCGACATTTTTCCTTTAGGGTGTGGGAGTCCTTTGTATAGTACCGCCATGACTTTGAGCAAGAGCTTCATACTCCTCTTGACCTTTATGCTGGCCTTTTTCCCTAGGACTCCCTTGTATATGTGAAGTTGTAATTGCATTATTATGAGTTTTTCTTGCCTTTTCTTACCTTCTGCCAGCTTCCCTGACTCTGATTATCAACCATATAGCCCGAGCTTGTCTCATGTCTAGCTAAGCAGAGCCGTTTTATATGTCTTTTGCAGCTTGATTCTCCATTTTTTACCGGGAGGAGACTTTCCCCCGAGTGTCGTTATCCTGCACATGTTTCCTTCCATTGAGCATAGGTACTTTCCACTGCTTGAAACTAGTTTGTTTTCCCTTTGACACTCGTCTCCTCCTAGATTTGTAACTATAAAGCACTTTTATTCTTTTTCAAGCTTTTCAAAATATCTGAAAAAGTAAAAAAAAAATCAAAGAACCAAAAATCCGGATAGGAAAAGATGTTATCTTTGGCAGCAGTCGAGTTGTGTTGCCTTCGAACAGAGCACTGTATATCACATCTGTTGGTTGGGTTAGTAGTTTGACTTTAGGAGTTGTACTCGTATCTCTGAGTTTACCTCCATTGACTGGTTAAGCCTCCAGTCCCTATGGAGCCTCTGCTGATGCCTCATGTGTTGTAGAGATGTCCCAGTTTTGTATATTGAGTATATGCTGCCTACATTCAGTCACCATTCGCCTTTATGCTCTTGTTCGAAGGAAGTTGAAGCCTGAGTCGACCATTCCTTAGTTGTCTTGACTTTGCATGTTAGCCATTCTCGGTACTATTACTAGTTCGTGCACATCTTGTTCAAGTATTTCCACATTATATAGCGTTGCTGAGTACCTTGTGTTGGTTGATGGGAGATGCCTTAATGCCCTCCTTCTAGCGGATTCCATCCCATTGACTTCAGATCATTTATTCTGGGATAGGAGTCTAGAGTCCTTTGAGTGCCCTGAGACTCACAGTCATCAGTGGTAGGTTCTCTTGCCATCGATAGTTTTGGCATTAATGTCCCTTGTTCAATGGATTCTTTCAAGTGTTCGACCTCAACACATTTATTCGCACTTGTTAGATTTCACTCTAGTACCTTGATTCCCATTTTCATTATTGGTGGGTGATCTCGCATCTGTTAACGGTATACATCAATGACCGGTAATCAGATGATGGACTACTGTGTTCGACCTCGACACCTTTATTCACATAGTAGGACATGTACTCGTAGCGGTTTGTGTAGAATACTTTCCAGATTGGTGGCATTTGTTATATGCTACCTCCTTGATTGTGCTAGTGTTCATGAGATTTCAGCTCTCGTGACTTGATAAATCCAGTGTATGTCAGATATCTTTAGCCATTATGGAGATCTTGATCCATGGTATAGCTTCAGCTTTCATGGAGATCTTGGTCCTTTGTATATCTTCATCATGGAGATTCTGATCTATTGTATATTGTACGTGGCGATGACCACACATGTCACAGTTTGTATATCATGCCTATTCATGGCCATTGTACTCTTATATATCCAGGACTGCTATATGTATTTGCAGTCATGTGCATAGTTTTATTATTATATTATACTGTTGGATGGCTGGTTCTTCCACCTGGTTTTTCATTACTCCACTTCTGGGATGGACTTATAATGTATTTCGACCATTGTATTACCCCTCTGACCTCACACATTAAGGGGCATCTATTATAGCTGATTTTACCACACATGGTAGATCACATATATATGGCCTTCTCTGTCCCTCTACAGACTCTTTGGACCCCATGGACTATTTTTGTACCTTTTATGTTTCCAAGATCATCTCTAAAAACACTTGTTATTTGCTGTATGCGGATTTTATTCGCTTTTTCGCGTATACATGCAGATATTACCCTTAAACTCGCGTACATCGGGATGTGTGCAGAAGGCTAAATATTTTTGGAGTTTTCCTTGATGTGGATTTGAGTCACTTGTCTCTTGGCCTTCCATATGCCTCGAGATCGCTTGGATTTGACCTTCCATTACCCCATTGAAGCACTATATAAGGAACCCTTTGGATACATTGAAGAGGAGGAATTGAAGAACAAGAAAACTATAGTCCATTGTTTCCATAGCTTGCTTATACTTGAGTCTGCATCCCTTTGTCCCTTGGAGCACTTTGTGTTCTTCCCAATCTTGCCTTTTCTTGTGAGTTTGCTATCGAGAGATGGAGTATTGAAATGGTGGAGGCCCAGGTGGAGGACTCAGTTTATTCGATTCATAGACATGCCGATGGAGGTTGTCACTCATGTAATCTCTGATTATATTAATAGAAATATCTTTTCTTGTCTAATGATGTGCATTTAAATGAATATTGAATCCATGGATGCTTTTAATTGTTTATACATTATTGATTATATATGTTAGAGTAGGTCTAACACCATTATATAGCATGTTTGTCTTGTTTGCTGGTGTTGAGAGAGCAAATTGCTAACACAAGCAGGATTGGAAAAAGCTCAACGGGGATCTACATCAACCATCTGGAATAAGGTATGTCTCGAGATCCTTTAGTGTTAAATGTTTATTTCTCTTGCATATTGGGAAATGATTGATTTCTGTGGTTTCTTTGTCTGTTGTGGTACACCCCAAGCCATCAGAAGTTTTCTCTGTAACACCATCCTTTATTTCTTTCGAATGATGTGTTTAGATCCAGTTAAATTTCAATAAGTATTTGCTGCTGTCAAGTTACTTATGTTCATTTTATTATCAAAATTTTGTAGTAGTAGCAAATTGTAGTTGGTTATACTTATGCTCTCCTTCTTTTTGATTAATGAAATGACTGGATTCACCTTGTTCTTTTGAGAAATTGCCTAGTTTTTGCAGATTTGTTTTAGAGTGAAGGGTCTTGGAGATCGGTTGCATCCACTTCTCTTTAAAACATCCATATTGATGTTTCTAATAGAATTGTTTTGCAGATCCCTCTCTCCTTTGTTTCTTTCAAGTACGAGCTTGGTAATTTCAGTATTCTTCTCTCTAAAATTCAAGCTTTCTTCTTGGTTTCGGTTACTTGATGCTTAGTAAATATGGATAAATAATTTAGTATCTAAAATGATTTTATTCAACATATATATCAGATATAGATTCACTTTTAAAGCTTTATCATAAACTAGACCCGTTTCAATCTTTCAAAGTGCCATTTTTACTAAAAAATATACAATTTTATGAGCATTTTGAGTAGGGTAGATTATGCATTTTCTTTGATAAATGTACAATATTCTAACACATTTAACTTGCTAGTTCTTAACATGTTTTGACAAAAGGAGGAGGACATACTGCTCAAATTTCAAATTTTGGTCATCCTAGACATAAAAGAACTCCATCCTCCATCCCTTTTCTCTCCCAGCGACATTGTAAGCCTTTCGATCCCTTTCAAGGATCAAAGTGCAAATCATAATTCATTTTTTATCATATTGTAAATTGATTAATAAATAAATAAAGTGGGATACACAACGCCCACACTCCATCCCTCCTGGGGGGATTCACAACTTCTTTCATGGTTTGCATTTTACTAATCAACACTTGCACACAATCCGCCTTCTTGAAAGGATGTATAGATTAGTTGTTTTTATTTTATTTCATCTCAAATTAAGTTTTACTTTCTTACCCAACTCATTTCCATGAAGTATGCTCTCACCACCAACTAAAGGCTTTGCCGATTATTTGTGGATGACCAGAAAGTGACACATATTTGCGGTTCTAATTTTTCGTTAATCCTTTGATTTTACAAACTTATTTGTTGTATCAAATTGGAATAAAATTTTTGTCTCCAACTCTTGTATGCTCTTTTCCTCTGCTAAATTTTCCTGGTTGTTGGGAAATCAAAATCGGTTTTTGACACTTTCCAATTTCTTCACATTAATCTAATGATTCGTTAATAAAATCAAATCCCCTTAGAAACATTACAAAAATCCAGCACGATAGTTGACATTCGTGGAAAAATTTCTCAAAGGAAGTGGGAACAACTGAGTAGTGACCTCGAGATACAATTAGGTTACATCCTTGTTGGTGTAGTGTTGGACACCTGCTTAGAGACTCCGATTCAACCCACATTTTTGAGTGAGGAACCA
Organism: Pseudotsuga menziesii; assembly: GCA_001517045.1. Lineage (NCBI taxonomy): Eukaryota > Viridiplantae > Streptophyta > Pinopsida > Pinales > Pinaceae > Pseudotsuga > Pseudotsuga menziesii. The sequence goes on along the minus strand of LPNX010565425.1, from coordinate 156,721 downwards.
TTTAAGTCATCTTCTAGACACATTCTCAGTACTTCCAGTATATCGAGAATTCCATTCCCGTAATTCAACTCATCTCTTAATAATTAAAACTGACGAAGACACATTTGCAAAACATTTTACTTCAATGCCATTATTTCAGTTTGAATCCATGGGCACTTATATGATTTGCAATTATTTTATTATCGCTTTATTTGTTGATGTTATGCTGCTGAATATTTACTTAAATTTGCAAACAATATTGTATCAGAATTTACTTCAAAAAACTCCTAAACAACTTAATTCCATCAATAACGATTAAAAATTAAAGAGCCTTAGACACATCTTTCTTAGGGACCACCCCCCATGGCTTCGTTAGGATTTTGGACTAAACGGAGGAGTCAAGATCAAGTGACAGTACTTGACTCGATACTTTCCCCCAAAATTGGGATGGTGAGTTTGGTAACTTATTTCTAAGAAGGCCAAGAATTTTACATAAAAGAACCTCATGTGATGTCTTTTATTACAATTCCCTCGAAAGGGAGTGAACATACAAAATAAGCCACAAATGGCCTGGATGAAACCACAAAACTTATGAGCACTGAGTAAGAACAAATAATTTGTTCCGATCCTTGGTGGTTCACTTGAAAAATCCCCTAAGTGCAACTTAGTGGAAAACATCTGGCTCCAACTGTGGGACGTGCACTCGACTGATCTTCAATCAAAGAGAGTGGGAGAGAACCTTGGAATGTCCGGTTCCTACATGAAAACTAAAGTGCATCAGTCCCATTAACATGTAAATTAATGCCAAAATGAAATACAAGTTGTAGGATAATATACAAAAACTATGGTACAAAACTAATATACAACAATAAGCTATGATACAACAATAAGATATGATACAAAAATAAATATGAAACATAAATTATAATACAAATAAGAAGGTTTAGAAAAAGTCCTGATAATGGCCCCTTGGGCATTAGATATAATCGTTGAAGAACAATTTGAACTATTGCCCATTCATTGGTAGGAGAAACTTTTTTCCTTCCATGGTGTTTAGAAGAAATAAATTTGTGCTAGCTATGTTGTAGATGATGAATGGCGCCATCCAAAAGCTATCAAACTTCCCATGTTTTCCTGGATCCTCTCTTCTTTTATCCCATAATAACACTATATCACCAATCTGAAAGGACTCGATTTTGCAGACTTGTCGAAAGTTCTTTTAACTTTCTCTTGGTTCATGATACTTATGTCGAGAAAATTTCTTTGGTTCTCATCTAGCTCAATGAGATGATTGATCTTGTTAGGCATGGAATCCTTCTCCATTTCATATTCCTGAAACATCTCCATGGCATGAAGTTGAAGGTATACTGGCAAAGAAATAGTCAAACCATACACCAATTCGAAAGGATTCTTTCCAGTTGATCCTTTCTTAGTTATTCGATCAACCCAAAGTGCATATTTTATTTTACTATCCCATGAATTCCTTTTATTTCCAACTGTTTTCTTAAGGATGGCCATTAAGTTTTTATTGCTTGATTTTGCGATACCATTTCCCTGGGGATAGTGTTAGTTTTTCAACATTTAAGCTAGCATTATGTTAGGATATTTAACTGAGAGAAAAACAAGTACAACAATCAAACACAAGAGACAATGAACACAGTGTTTTTCATCGAGGAAACCATAAATGGAGAAAACCCCCCAACTTCCTCAGAGATAGAGTCAACACAAAAGATAAAACCCCAAAACAGTAAGATGATCTCCCGACAGCAGTAACCTCTTTCTTCTTTTCCCTAGTGTCTTTCTCTTCCTCAGCTATGCGCTACAACTGGGTGTCGATGAGTGTATGTTAAATAGAGAAGTCAAATCTCTATTTATACTAATTCCCAACATGACTAAAACCCTATTAGGGCCGACTTCACTAGGTGAGTCTAATAACCCTAGTGCCCCAGAACTGCGGGGACTTTAACCCTTAGACAATAGGAGGGTTACCCACAATGACTTGACATGACTTGTTTACATTATAGATATTCCCGATTGAAACATCGGGGCATGATATGACATAATAACATCCTAGAATAAACATCGGGTTACAATAGATAAGAAATACACGTGAATACATTCCGAAGTTACAATTACATCAACACTCCCTCTTGACTAGGAAGGTATTCTCTTGACACAATTTTCATCACTAGTGTTCTTCTCTGGATCTTCTCGTCATCTGCATCTCCAAGTCATCTTCGTATTCAAGTCATCTTCATCTTCATGTCATCTTCATTTCTGGATCTGGATCATCACTTGGTCTGGATCATCATCACTGGATATTATCACTCGATCTGGATCATCACTCGATCTGGATCATCATTGGACATCATTACTGGATTTGGATCATCACTCAATCTGGATCATCACTGGACATCACTGCTGGATCTGGATCATCACTCGATCTAGATCATCTTGGAGACATCATAACTGGATCTGGATCTTCTCTGGTCATCATCATATGTGCTATCTCATGATTCTTCTTGTCACAGGAAGTTCTATAGAGCCAACCTTCTTTCATGTTGGTTGTAGGCCTAGCCATCATGTAGGTCTTCTTTAGCGCTTATATCCAACCTACTCGTCAGAATGGCCCACCCAGCACTTACATCTGACCTACTTGTCAAAAAGGCACGCCCAACACTCACATCTGATCATGTAGGAGCCTACAATCACATCAGAAAGGCCCAGCACTCACATTCACCAGCATGATAGGACATCACTATCATCTATGAAAAGACTTCAGTAGTTACATCTGACCTACTCATCAGAAAGGCATGCACTCACATCTGACCTGGTAGGAACCAAATCCTACACCCTCGTCAGAATGGCCCCCAGTCCCAGACTGAGCTACCTGGTAATGGACTAGGTGCCTCCATTCTCCCGGAGAATGGAAGTTGCCCTTATATCTGATTTGGTAGGAACCAATTCTTACACCCTCATAAGAATCACCTGCACTCACATTTGACCTGGTAGGAACCAAATGTTACACCCTTGTTAGAATGGCCCCTAGTCCCAGACTGAGCTACCTGGTAATGGACCAGGTGCCTCCATTCTCTCGGAGAATGGCAGTTGCCCTTATATCTGATCTGGTAGGAACCAAGTCCTACACCCTCATCAGAATGGCCTGCACTCACATTTGACCTGGTAGGAACCAAATCCTACACCCTCGTCAGAATGGCCAGCACTCATATCTGACATGGGAGGAACCTAATCCTTTATCCATGATAGAATGGCTCAACCCTTACATCTGACCTGCTCGTTAGAATGGCTCTCTCAGTACCGGACTGAGTGTTCCTAGTAATTGACCAGGTACCTCCATTCCCAGAATGGCATTCAACACTCATATCTGGCATGGAAGGAACCAAATCCTCTCACCATGATAGAATGGCTCGGCCCTTACATCTAACCTGCTCGTTAGAATGGCTTCCGGACTCGTCACTTCCCCTTGGAAGGGACCTTGATCTAGAGAACACCAAGCTTCTCCCTGAAGTATTCAAACTTCACTATGGCCAATGGATTCGTCAACACATCAGCTATCTGATCGTCCGTCGCAACATACTGGAGCTTCACTGCTCCCCTCTGCACCATATCCCTGATATAGTGATACTTGATCTCGATATGCTTCGACTTGTCATGGAACACTGGGTTCTCTGACAACTTCACACAACTCTGGTTGTCACAATGTATACAAGTAGCATCCAACTGGAGATCAAATGAATCCGACAGTAGCTTCCTCAACCATACTGCCTCACAACTAGTTGAACAAGCTGTGACATACTCTACTTCAGCTGTACTCAGTGCCACACATGATTGATTCCTGCTAAACCAAGAGATCACACCTGATCCCATACTGAAG
>LPNX010565425.1:133881-152540 GCA_001517045.1 Pseudotsuga menziesii | reverse complement strand
ATTATTTTATTATTTTAACTATTATTTTATTATTTTAACTATTATTTTATTATTTTCCTTAGGAGGCCCATTTTAGACCCCAAAATTCCTCTAATGACACCCTGAAGTGCTCTTCCTATCAACGACACTGCTTGCCCAATCTAAATCAACATAACCCTCCAGGTTAATCTTCTGATTCACATCGTACTTGAGCCCATAATCAACTGTACCCCTCAGGTACCTCAGAATATGCTTTGCAGTAATCAAGTGAACATTTCTCGGATCTGTCAAGAATTGGATCAAGGTGTTCACAGCAAAGCAAATGTCTGGTCTCGTGTTCGTCAGGTACATCAAGGACCCAATCATCCAACGATACATCGTAGCATCAACCGACTCTGATGAAGCATCACTTAATAGCTTCAGGTTTGATGCCATAGGTGTGGCCAGAGCCTTGCAGTCCATCATCCCAAACCTCTTCAAGATCTCTGCTGCATACTTTCCTTGTCCAAGGAAGATTTCATCTGCATTCTGCCACACCTCCATACCTAGAAAATAATGCATCATACCCAAGTCCTTCATTTCGAACTTGGAAGCAAGCTTTCTCTTCGTATCATCAATAAACCCATCCATACCTGTCACAAACAGATCATCTACATACACTAGAAGCATCACTGGGTTGCCATCTTCAACCTTGTATTAAAGGTTGGAATCTGCTTTACTCTTGGTAAAGCCCAAACTGGATAGAAAGCTATCAATTCTTTCGTACCATGTCCTGGGTGCCTGTTTCAAACTGTATAGGGCTTTCTTCAATCTGCACACATGAGACTCCCTATCATGTGTCTCAAAACCAAGTGGTTGTTCTACATACACTTCCTCTTCCACTACACCATTCAAGAAAGCAGTCTTGACATCCATCTGGTGGATTTTCCATTTCATCACTGCAGCCAGAGAAAATACTGATATGATGGAAGTGTATCTGGTTACAGGTGCAAAGGTTTCTTCATAATCTATTCCTTCTTTCTGAGAGAAACCCCGAGCCACAAATATTGCCTTATATTTTTCAATGCTACCGTCTGTAGCATGCTTGATCTTGTAGAACCATTTGGAAGTTACAACTGAATTCCCTTCTAGTCTTGGGACAACATCCCAAACATCATTCTTCATGATCAATTGGTACTCTTCGATCATAGCATCCTTCCATTCTTTCCGTTCTGCCGCTTCTTCATAACTGGAAGGTTGTTTATCAATGAAATCACATAGTAATGCTACATACTCGGAGCATGATCTGGTCCTCTTTCTTTCTCTGTGATTCTCTTCTAGAGCCCCATATCTTTCTGCACCTTGGATAAGTTCTCATACCCAAGCAGGTTTCCTCTTGTGAGGATTCTTCTCTGGAGGTGGATCTACAGGTCTTTGTGGTTCAATCTCTCAATTTTGTTCTTGAGCTTCTTCATTCATGGTTGTATAATGAATTCTGGGTGCTTCTGCTTCTTCAGATTCTTCAGTAGGTTTCTTTTTGGATTTGTTGTAAGTTGTGTCTTCATCAAATGTCACATCCCTACTGATATCAATCTTCTTGAATCCTGGGAAGTATATTCTATAAGCCTTCGAGCTTTCAGAGTATCCCACGAATACACCCTTCTTTCCTGAAGGATCTAATTTAGTCCACTTCTCTTTTTAAATGTGTATGTACACTGGACAGGCGAATATTTTGAGATGGCTGACTTCTAGTTTCTTGCCGGAGAAGACTTCTTCAGGAGTCTTGTTCTCGAGTACTCTATGTGGAGTATGGTTCTGTACATACACCGCTGTTCTGGAAGCTTCCACCCAAATATGCATAGGAAGGTCTTGATCATGAAGCATTGCTCTTGCAGTTTCCATGATAGTTCTATTATTCCTTTCTGCAATCCCATTCTATTGTGGATTATAAGGAGTGGACAACTCCCTCTTAATCCCTGATTCTTTTCATATCTCTTTGAATTCATTTGAGGCTTTGAATTCCTTGAACTTGCTAAATACTTCGTCTTTGTTCTTCATGAAGTAAACCCATGTCTTCCTAGAAAAGTCATCAATAAAAGAAACATAATATGCATACCCACTTAGTGAGTTTGATGACATAGGACCGCATACATCGGAGTAGATGATTTCCAAGATTCCTTTTGCTTTGCTTTCGCTACTTGGAAATGTCTTCTTTATATTCTTTCCTTTCACACATCCTTTGCAGACCCCATCATGTTTTGCTTGGATTTCTGGAAGACCTTCAACAGCTTTGCTTGAAATAGGTAGTGCTCTGTAATGCACATGTGCAAGCCTTCTATGCCAAAGTTCACTTGGCTCTACTGTGTCATGGGCCAAGGCTTGTTATGGATGGCCCTTTAATTTGTACAATCCTCCTTCTTGTTCTCCAATCACCACCGCATCATCGATAGTCTTTCCTTTTGGCCACATGATGTCTTGACCATCTATGAATGCAATCCTCATTTCTTTTGCATCTAATGCAGATATGGAGAGGAGGTTCTTCTTGAGTCCTGGCACAAACAATACTTCCTTCATTGTCAGAGACTTTCCAAAGTCTAGCTTATAGGAAGATTCCCCACTACCTTTTATTGGATATTGGTAGTCATCTCCTAGCTTCACCTTGTGAGGTGATTCATGTTCTGACAGTCTCACAAAGGATTCCTTGAATCTTGTCATATGTTTGGAAGCCCTGTTGTCTATGAGCCAATCATTGCTTCCATGAGTAATGTTTCATGTGAGAGCGGAAATCAAAACATATTCATCCTCGCTTGAAGAATCTTCACTTTCATATCTGGTTCTTTTCTTGGATGGTTCATCATCCTCTACAACATGAGCATGATGTCTTCTTTTGTTGCTCTTTTTCTTATTATGTTTCTTAGGACAATTTCTTGCATAGTGTCCTGCTTCGTCACATGTATAACATATGATCCTAGACAAATCTTTTCTAGTGTTATCTTTGTGAGAATGCTTACCTCTGGAATGATGAGATCTTCTTTTGGTTGACTTGGAGTGTACCTTGAGAGCTTGATCTTCACTTCCCATATTTTCTTCTCGAGCTGCTATCCAAGCTTCTTCTTGAGAGAAATCTTCCCATAGTCCGCTGAACTTGACTAACTTATTTCTAGCACAGATCCCTTGAATAAAAGAGTCCCATGATATAGGGAGACCATTCAAGGTAGTCATCACAATCTCTGCATTTTCCACTTCTTCATCTACTGCTTCCAGTTGTTCCTTGATCTGAGAAACTGTTGTGAAGTAAGACTGGATTGTTTCTGCATTCTGAATCTTCACATTCTTCAGTTGGTTTCTTAGAGTCATCTTCCGGTTTATGTTCTTCCCTTCAGACAATTTGGTTAGGGCATCAAACATAGCTTTAGGTGTCTTTAGGGAGTAGACCTTTGGTATGAGGTGATCCTTGATATAATCAACAATGATTCTCTTTGCCATAACCAACTTCTTCTTATGTAAGGCTTTTGCTTCATCTCCCTCTGGAATTGGAACCTCCTCATTGATATAGGAGTCCAACTCATTTTCTTTCAGGACCAGGGAGATCCTATACTTCCAGGCTCGGAAGTTATCAACTCCCTCAAGCTTTTCATCAAGCTTGGTATGATGAGACATCTTATCTGAGAACCTCAAATGGAAATACAAAATATTTATATCTTACCAGGTCAAGATGTCGCATCTGAATTTGGAGCTGAAATCCTGCAGAGCTGGTTCAGGATCAGATTAGGGTTTTGATTTTCTGGAGTTCTATCCAACCAAATGCTTTGAATTTGATCCCTATCTTCGATGTTAGGGAGGAGATCAATCCAGGCCTGGGCTCACTGAAAAATTCCTCTTCTATGAAAATCCCTAATTTCCGGCAGTAGTGTCGGGTCCAAAACTGAAAAACCTCAGAATTGGATTCTGCTTCGACATAAAGATGTGCCCTAGGGAGGAGAGTTATTCCAACCTTCTTTTGCTGAAAATCTGTGGAGAGAGATCCACAAAGCAGGAAGCCCTAGTTCTCGCAGCTGCACAGTGTCTTCTTCTCAGGTTAGATCTGAATCCATGTTAGTTTTTCAACATTTAAGATAGCATTATGTTAGGATATTTAACTGAGAGAACAACAAGTACAACAATCAAACACAAGAGACAATGAACACAATGTTTTTCATTGGGGAAACCATAAATGGAGAAAACCCCGCAACTTCCTCAGAGATAGAATCAACACAAAAGATAAAACCCCAAAACAGTAAGATGATCTCTCGACAGCAGTAACCTCTTTCTTCTTTGCCCCAGTTTCTTTCTCTTCCTCAACTATGCACTGCAACTGAGTGTGGATGAGTGTATGTTAAATAGAGAAGTCACCTCTCTATTTATACTAATTCTCGGCATGACTAAAACCCTACTAGGGCCGACTTCACTAGGTGAGTCTAATAACCCTAGTGCCCCGGAACTGCAGGGACTTTAACCCTTAGACAATAGGAGGGTTACCCACAATGACTTGACATGACTTGTTTACATTATAGATCTTCTTGACCGAAACATCGGGGCATGATATGACATAATAACATCCCGGAATAAACATCGGGTTACAATAGATAAGAAATACAAGTGAATACATTCCAAAATTACAATTACATCAACAGACAATAGTTGGAAGAATGGGATAGGACAATGCCGTATTTGAAGCAAAAAGATGTGAACTCTGCTGAATGGAAATCCTTAGCATTGTTGGTTGTTATTTTGGCGGGAGCACCAAATCTAGTGATGATGTTATTCTCTAGAAAGTCCATAACAACTTTCTCAGTAGCCCTTTTGATGGTGATAGCCTCCACCCACTTAGTAAAATAGTTAGTTGCAGTCAGGATCCAAGAAAACCCATTGCTTGAGTTGTATTTGAATTGTCCAATGAAATCAATCCCCCAATGCTAAAAAGGGGCTAACACCACAACTGGCTGCAAAGGCACCGCTGCTAATTTTTGTTTTCCCACGAATAACTAGCACTGCTGACAACTCTTGAAAAATTTGTGAATATATGCAAATATGGAGGGCCAATAATAACCTACTCTAAAGAGCTTGTGGGTTGTTGTATCTATTGCATAATGCCCACCAAAAAATCCTGAATGGAACTCTGTCAAAAGTTGTTTAAACTCTTGCTTATTTACACATCTAAGGATTATGCCATCAGGATTTCTTGAGCCCAAACCTTCTTGAGTTATGCAATATTTGACAACTTTTAATCTTAAGGATCTCCGTTTATGACCTTTGATATGTTCGGTACATGTAAGATTTTGCAAAAATAAAATGATGCCTGAATACCAATTGTGATCTAACTGTTGAATTTATGGTGGCAAAACTGGTGTTGATGGCTCATTCTGACAAACCATCCCTAAAGCCTCTTCATTTCCTTGAGCTAACATCTTGGATAGTCCTTGAACTTTGATTAATTTTGTAGGCCTAATCTCTATATCATATTCTTGTATTTTAGAGACCCACTTACCCCTTATGCCCAAACAATCTTGTTGAGACAAGATATCCTTTACAACTGTATGAGGTACATAACCAATTATTTTTGAATAGCCAACATATGTCCTGAAATGTTTTAACAACTTTATCAAGGCATAAGCCTGCTTTTCCATGATTGCATATTTCAATTTTGAATCGTGTAAAGCTCGAATCATGAAAGCGATGGGTTGCTCATATCCTTCATTGTATTTCTAGAGAAAGACCCCAGCGATAGTACTTTCATAAGAAAAGGAGAAAATGAAGAAATATTTAGAATAATTAGGGCTAACCAAAACATGTGATTTGGTAATTGCATCCTTGATGCATCTGAAAGCTTCTCTACCCTCATTGGTGCATTCAAACTTAGCACCTTTCTTTAACAACTTCTGAGTTGGCTTCATTAATTATGCTAAGTTAGGGATGAATCTTCTTATAAAGTTTATGTGGCCATTAAAATACTGGAGAGCTTTTACATTTTTGGGCAAAGGGATCTTCTTAATTGCTTCAACCCTTTCAGGATCCACCTTTACTCCATCTTTGGAAATAATGTGTTCTAACAGTTTGTTCATGCCTAGAAAAATCCCAGGTACCAAACAATAGGGTTTCTCCCCAGTAAACAATCCCAATTAGATAGTCCACCGTTTAGTGTGAGGAATCAGTCCGGTTTACGGTTTTGGCTACCGTAGATTAAGTTCTTTAAATCCTTTACTAGTTATGGCCCAGTCCACCATTGATATGATTTTTGTTTAAAGAATGAAATGCATATGCCTAAGTTAAATGCAAGTCTAATCTAGATCTAAAACTAAACTATTCTATTCCCGATCATGGAGCAAATTTAGAGTTCAGAGTAATATACTATAAATGCTCATGAAAGTCTAAAAGGTAGCTGTACCGACATAATAATCACATTCACGACAGAAAGAATACCAGAGGTAGATCTAATATATTTAAACCATTTATTACCCTGTCAACACAGACATTTATACATACAACAAACCATTCATGACCAATGAAATAGATCCAGGAGGTTAGAACAATATCACTGTATGATGTACAGAAGCAAGAAGAAATAGTTCTACAGTACGCATTCCACACATTCCGATTAAATATCTGTGTGGACCCTTTGTTGCAGCAAAATGATCCTTCTTATTATAGAAGAGGTAGCTCTTTTACACAATAGTCCAACATTCCTTTTACTAGGCAAAGTCCTTTCTATAGCGCTCTGCACCCCTATTTATATTATTTCCATCTGTCACCCTGGAGATTCCCAAGCTTCTTATTTTCCCACCTAGCATAATCCAAACTGGTTCATAAAAAAACAAATAAAAAATTATGCAGGCCTTTCCTAGCAGGAAAAACACGCGGCCAACGAAATGGCTCACGACCATTGATATAACTATATCTTAATCTCAGTCGTTGAAAGATGTATCCTTTTAACCAATTCCGTAGATTTCAATTGTTCATTAATCCTTGCATGTTCAATCAAAGGAATTATTCTCTAGCGTAGATCTAACTTCGATTAGATCTCCTTCGTTGAAAAGTGTAGGTCATTAACCAATTCCGTTGATTTCAAAAGTTATTTTCGACGAGCATGTTGAATCAACGAAATTTCTTTCCGCCGTAGATCTAATTCTGATTGGATCTCAGTCGTTGAAAGATGTAGGCCTTTAACCAATTCTATAGATTTCAAAATCTATTTTCCTTGAGCATGTTGAATCAACGAAATTCACCTCCATCATAGATCCGATTCCACCTTTGATCTTGATGGTTGATCTGTGCAGGTCCTACCACATTTCGCCAATCTGAGACCTTTATTTCTCCTTGCATGTTAAAACAATGGAAATCCTTAGGACCGTAGATCTTATTCTACAAGAAATATTAACCATCCAATGATGTGCCCCCTACTCGATTTCATAGTCCTTCATCCTGCTAATCTTTGTGCATGTTCTCATTGTGAAATCAACCCAGTCCGTAGATTTTATCTCCGCCAAGATCTCCGCTGTTCAAAGGTGCGGGGTCTATAATATTTCACAGACCCGAAATATTTTAAACTCCGTGCATGTTCTGGCTGCGAAATTCACCTCAAACCTAGATCTTATTCCTCCTTTGATCACCATTGTTAAAGTTTGTTGGGTCTCCATGTGTGTTGTCTCTTTCACGCTTCTCGCATTCGAACCTAGTGAGAAATCATACCTGAGACAAAAGAAGACATAATGAGAAATAACCTAATCTAGAAACAACAATAATTTGCCAAATTTAAGTTTAAATATAAGCAAATTGGCTAACTTTAAGCTCCAAAAGAAATATTTATCAGTTTCCGCAATGGTTCACAGTCAAAAAATAAAACATGGATTGAATGACTTCGATCATCTCAAAGATGGATCGGGTTTGATTTCGCTTGTTAGATCATGCGGCTCGATAACTTCTTTCCGTGAAAATAGCAGAAAGCAAAAATCCAGCTTTTTATGATCGAAAATCTGTCTTTTTTGTTTCCGCCCTTCTGGTTGTGCCTTTTTCTGCGAGATATTTTTTGGACCGTTTATCTATTTCAAAGTGATTCTCAGCCATCGATCTGAAATCAAGTTATAGGTTGCGGAAAATCGGAAAGAAGAATTTCATCTTTTTTATGACCGAAAATCTTCCTTTTCCGCTTCCGCCTTTTCCCATCCATTCCGGGTCATTGATCTTCGTGGAAGCATTCTGGATTGTCAATCTGAAATCAAATCGGATCATGGACGTCGGAAATTGGAAAGTGGGATATCAACTTTCTCGAAATTGAACTTTAATCTTTCAGCTTTCCGCTCTTCCACTTTTCTGCTTTTGCGGACTGCGGAAATCGAAAAATGGGAACTCAACTTTCTTCAAAGTTAAACTTAACCTTTCTGCTTTCCATGCTTTTTCGCCTCTGTCGAATTCGGAAAGCGGAAGAGGGATGTTATCTTTTTTGAGGTTAAACCTTGATGTTTCCTCTTCCGCTTTTGCGATGCGGAAAGCGGAAAGTAGGAAATTTTTTTTTTCAAAGTTAAGCTTAAATTTTCTGCTCTGCCCTTTTCCTCTTCCACGAAAGTGAGAGTTCAACCTTTTTCGAAATTAAACTTTGGATTTTGTGCTTCCAATTTTCCTCTTCCGCTATTTCTTGACCGTTGATTTGTGCAGAATCGTCCATGACCGTCAGATCTTGAACTGTGGAAAGTAGAAGTCAGGATTCTAACCTTTTCACGACCAAAATTTAAACTTTCCTCTTCCGCTTTTCCACTACCGCTTCTTTCTGGACCGTTGATCTATATCGGAGCGATTCTCAGTTGTTGATCTAAAGTTGAAAGTGGATCTTTTATGTAAGGCATGTTTCCAAATCCGCGCCTAAGTATTTTTTACAAAAAGAGACTTCAGGCTTAAGAAAAACCTTCTACTTGAGCTTCTAGGAAAGACTAGGTATGCAGGGAGGGCTTATCCGAGTTGGGAAACAAGTGTAAAAAATAAAAAAAAAATGGAAGGAGGGGCCCTAAAATGTAATTTTTTTTGGGGAAGCAGTTGCAACAACAACAATTGGCGACTAGCTGGTGAACACATATCTTTGAAAAAAAAACCTTCTTTGAACAACAAGGTTGCCATATGGTATTGTTCTACGATTGTTCAATGATTTACTTAAAAGCATTTCCCGAGACTTCTTGAAGCGGATTTATTCAGGGATGCAACTTTCAAGCATCACATTTGATACCATTTCTTTGGGAGTAGGGTAACCAAGAGTTCAGTGTCTTGATAACTCTCCTGGGGCCAGAGTGTGAAGTTGATTTTACCCCCTGCCTTTAAGTTTCCATTAGATAAGCCTCCATAGGATTATAACAGAGTAAGACAAATGTATTTGTTTTTTCCTCATTCCCATGCTATAAGCATTCTTTTGATGCTTTCTTTATGAGTGAAAAAGTCTTATGAGTCTTCCTTGATTGCTTCTTTTTCTTTGAGAATGTGGTACAGGTTCTTCCATCCACAATGTCCTTTTGTGTGAGTGAAAAATTTGTTTGCTCATCATGCTCACAGACAGAGAAGAACCATGCTGATATTTGCTGTTTTGACAGGCCTTTTGGTCTGATGATTTATTTATTCTCCATAATTTCTTTAATTGAAGACTGAATATTTCAGAAAAATTGTCTTTTCAATCTAAGCCTTTTGGCCTTTTTGATTTGTAGTAATGGGATCATTTTGAATACCATACATCCGTCAGACCTGCTTCCTTTCCATGGGTCCATCATGATATGCTTCCTGAGATAGGTATTAATGTGAGAATGGATGAAACCTCAATATAGTACTCCAAAACTCATGAGTCTTGGTTATTTCACAGGGTTTATAATGAGTCAAATGTGGGCTTAAAGATTAGCTTCCATTTCCATCTTCTGTCAACAATTAAAGAATCTCATTATGATTGAACTTTACCATTTTCTCTTTCCCATAAGCAATTCTTGACATCCAATTATTTTGAGTTTAATCAGATGCCTATACCTCCAAGCACAAAAAATTGAGCTGGTTTATTAACAGAAAACAAACTAAAGCTGTGAAATAAGGTAAAACAAACAGAAAAAATAAACAAACTGGAAAACAAAATCAATAAAATCAAGTTTATTTATGTACAGGGGTTTCTAGATCCTAGGTAAAGTACTACTTGAGAACATAATGAAGCTTCCTCAGCTCCTTTTGGATCAAAGGCTTCAGTCTAGGGTGTGTTTCTCTGATTTGTGGTTGAAAAATATTTTCTCAAGAATTATGAAAAACTTTCAGATCTTTTATATTTAACTCAACAACCCTTTTCAGACCTGGAGCTTTACACTCAACAGTGTTATTCGTGCATTTTACATCAAGAAATAAAATCCAAAACATATCATCTAAATCTACTTGGTTAGCACCATCTTTTAACTTATTAACTAAGTCTGCTATATTATAATCAATATCATCAGCCTATGGGAATTGAAGGAGATTAGGATGTCTGTCTGATTCAAGACTGAAAGGTTTGGCTTGAAAATTTCCTGTTTCAGGCTCCAAAAAGTAATTTCCCAAAGCTGAAGATGAGAAGTTCATAGGTTCATTCTTTCCTTCCATTTGAGTCACATTATGTTTCATGTGTGGTTCCCTCAGTATCTTTATATGGTTTTGACTATTATTGTATGGAAGCCACATGTGAGACCAATCAATTGGAAAATATCCATTAATTTTTGTTGACCAGTCCCTACTTAAAATTAATCCATATGCTTCTGGCATATCAACCGCCATGATATCTATGAATTGACCAACTCTATTGTCTGCAGATAATCGAACCAAAACATCTTTCATTTCCCATATGACTTTAACAATAGATTTGTCTAGTTGAATTATCTGAGAGGGAGATGGTATGGGTTGGCCATTAATCCTTTTACAAATTGAAAGCATCCTGACATTTGATGAAGCCCCAGAATCTATCAAACAGTTATGCACATTATGATTAAAAATTTCAAATGACAGCAAAAAAGGTAAAGTCTGAGATATATATTTTCCTCCAATTCTTGCTTCATTTACTTCATCACCAGATTCAATGGCTTCTGGGATACTATTAGGTTGTGGATCAAAAGCCTCTAGAAGTTTCCTCCTTTGTTGAGGAAGATTACATAGTTCAAATAGAGAGATATTTGCCTTTGTTTTCTTAATGTCTTCTATGATATCCTACCCCATGCCCTGTTCTTTAGTAGTCTCTGTTTAATTTGCCAAAGTTTCCATAGGTTTATTAATTTATGGTTTAGTTTCTCTCATTCCTTTTAAATCAACCTTTTGTTGTGTTTGAGTAGTCTCGATAATTTTCTTAAAGGTTTATTTTATCTTCCTTGCTTTAGGTAGCACTAATATTTGATCCCTCACTGGTCCTTTACTCCTAATTGTAACATTAACTCGTGATGTTTGAATTTCCTTAGTAGGTTCATCCTCACTTAATCCTAATCTGGGTGCTCAATCCCATAGAACCATTGTGGTTTCCTCATTTGTCTCTACAGGCTCATTAGTTTGGGCTCTTTCTTCTTCAAGATCTGCCAACTAGGTATCTAACAATTGATTCATAACCCGATTCATTGAATTTATCCACTCTGGACAACTTTTTTTCAGAATGATATGCTTGGTGGAAAGAACATAAATGATCCATGCCTACCTCATTGAAATTTAAAACAACATAATTATGTACAGGTGGTTGGGGCTGTTCATTCTCTTCCTTTTTTTTATAATAAGGGTTGAATGGATTTCTATAAGAACTAACTCCCTTATCCTTTTCCAAGTCCACTACCTTGTTTGACAAATTCTGCACCATCTTCACCACATTTTCTAGCTCATTAGAGTGTTCTTGTTTTGGATTAGTTAACAACAAAGGAATTTTTCTTGTGGTATGTTTCAAATTAGGTTCTAGGGTATTCCTTGCTATACTATCCAGATCTACCTCTATCTTCTTGGCTTCTTCATATTTTTCTACCAATGTAACTTTACCAGCCCTTTTTACAAACATTTCTACTGGTAGATAAAGTGTTGTAGTATAATATTCTACTAGAGAATCTTCAGCTGGTTTTGTTGCAGCACTAAAGTTATTCAATAAAGTGGTGAATCTATGATTAAATTCTTGGACCTGTTCTTTCTTTTCCATCCTCATAGAAAGTAATTCTTCCATGAGAGTGGCTACAATTTTCTGGTTGCCAAATTTCCCTAAGAATGCCTTTTCAAAACCATCCCAATTTACTATTGAATTAGCTTGCAGACTAAAGTACCATGAAGATGATTTAGGTTCAAAAGTATATTGAAAAAGTCTCCAAACCACATCTTCATGGTCAACATTTAAAAGATTCAAATCCATATAAAAACTTTGTAAGTGATCTTCAGCAGAAACACCCTTTCTAGGATCAACTTTTGGTAACACTCTTTCTGGGTGTTTAGTTAAATCATGCAATGGAGTAGCCAGGTTGAGTGGCGTTCTTGCTCTCCATGCGGGTTGATTAACATTTCCAGCCATAATTTTAGGTGGAGGCTGACTGAAAATAGAAACTGTAGGGGATTCTGGATCCAATTGATCCAGAGGCTGAACAATTTCTTGGATGGATAGATCTACCAGTTCTTCCAAATTTTCCACAAGAATTGAATCCTTAGTGTATGCGGCTACTTTCTTGGAAGCCTGCCTTCTAGATAACAAAGGAATAAGTTTTAACCCCCCAAGTTTCTGGACGTAGGATCTTGTATGTCTCCTAAACTAATCTACTTCCTCAAATTGGACAACATACAAACGCTTTGATTCTTCTTTGACAGAACCTGTCTGTTCTTGTTCTTGTTCTTTAAATTTAGGGAAAATATCTTCGGGGAAAGTATTTTCTGATGTTGTTCCAATGAAATATTCTCTGAAAAATAGATTTCCTCTACCAACCATGCACTGTATGAGTCCCTCCTTCTCGCGCCAAATATGTTGATGCTTGGAAAAATCCCAGGTACCAAATAGTAGGGATTCTCCTCGGTAAACAAACTCAATTAGATAGTCCACCGCTTGGTGTGGGGAATCCTTCCGGTTTACGGTTCCATCTATCATAGACTAAGCTCTTTAAATCCTTTACTGGTTACGACCCAGTCCACCATTTATATGATTTTTTTTTAAAATAATTAAATGCAGATGCCTAAGCTAAATGTAGGTCTAATATATATCTAAAACTAAACTATTCTATCCCCGACAAGGGAGAAAATTTAGATTTCAGAGTAATATATTGTAAATGCTCATGAAAGTCTAATAGATAGTTGTACCAACACAATAATCACATTCACAATAGAAATAATACCAGAGGTAGTTCTAATATATTTGAAACATTTATTACCCTATAAACACAGACATTTATATAGACAACAAACCATTCATGACCAAGGAAATAGTTCCAGGAGGTTAGAACAATCTCATTGTATGATGTACAAAACCAAGAAGAAATAGTTCTACAGTATGCATTCCACACATTCCGATTAAATCTCTGTGCAGGCCCTTTGTTCCAGCAAAATGATCCTTCTTATTAGCAAAGAGGTAGCTCTTTTACACAATAGTCCAACATTCCTTTTACCAGGGAAAAGTCCTTTCTATGGTGCTCTGCACCCCTATTTATACTATTTCTATCTGTCACCCTGGATATTCCCAAGATTCTTATTCACCAACATGGCATAATCCAAATTGTTTCATAAAACAAATAAATAAAAAATTATATAGGCGTTGCCCAGTAAAAAAAACACGCGACCAAGGAAATGGTTCATAGCCATTGATATAACTATATCTTCATCTCACCCGATGAAAGATGCATCCTTTTAACCAATTCCGCAGATTTCAATTGTTCATTAATCCGTGCATGTTCAATTAGCGAAATTTTTCTACACCATAGATCTAACTCCGATTAGATCTCCTTCATTGAAAAGTGTAGGAATTTAACCAATTCCGTTGATTTCAAAAGTTATTTTCCACAAGCATGTTGAATCAACGAAATTGCTTTTTTTCGTAGATCTAATTCTAATTGGATCTCAGCTATTGAAAGATGTAGGGATTTAACCAATTCTGCAGATTTCAAAAGCTATTTTCCTTGAGCATATTGAATAACCAAAATTCACCTCCATCGTAGATCTGATTCCACCTTTGATATTGGCAGTTGATCTGTGCAGGTCCTACCACATTTCACCAATCTGAGACCTTTATTTCTCCTTGCATGTTAAAACAATGGAAATACTAAGGACTGTAGATCTTGATCTATGAGAAATATTAACGATCCAATGATGTGGCCCCTACCCTATTTCACAATCCTTCATCCTACTAATATTCATGCATGTTCTCATTGTGAAATCAACCTGGTCTGCAGATATTATCTCTGCCGTTCAAAGGTGCGGGGTCTACAAGATTTCACAGACCCAAAATATTTTAACCTTTGTGCATGTTCTGGCTGCGAAATTCACCTCAACTGTAGATCTTATTCCACCTTTTATCACCATCATTAAAGTTTGTTGGGTCTCCACATGTGATGTCTCTTTTATATTAATCCTCAGCTTCTGCATCCGTTTCATGCTTCTCGCATTCGAACCTGGTGAGAAATCATACCTGCAACAAAAGAAGACATAATGAGAAATAACATGATATGGAAACAACAATAATTTTCCAAATGTAAGTTTAAAGATAAACAAAACTGGCTAAATTTAAGCTTCAAAAGAAATATTTACCAGTTTTCGCAATGGTTCACTGTCAAAAACTAAAACAAGGATTGAACGGCTCTGATCATCTCAAAGATGGATCGAGTTTGATTTGATTTGTTAGATCATGCGGTCCCAACAAATTCTTTCCGTGAAAAGAGTAAATCTAGCTTTTTATGACCGAAAATCTATCTTTTCGGCTTCCGCCCTTCTGGTTGCACCTTTTGCCATGGAATCGTTTTTGGAACGTTGATCTATTTCAGAGCGATTCTCGGCTGTCGATCTGAAATCAAGTTATAGTTTGTGAAAATTGGAAAGCAGACTTTCATCTTTTTTATGACCGAAAATCTTCCTTTTCCGCTTCCGCCTTTTCCTTCCCCTTCCGGGCCGTTGATCTTCACGAAAGCCTTTTGGACCGTCATTTCGGAATCAAAGCAGATCATGGAATTCAGAAATTGGAAAGTGGGATATCAACTTTCCCGAAATTGAACTTCAATCTTTCTACTTTCTTCTTTTCCTCTTTTCCGCTTTCGTGGACTGCGGAAATCAGAAAACGAGAACTCACCTTTATTCGAAGTTAAACTTAACCTTTCCGCTTTCCGCGCTTTTCCACCTCTGCTGACTTTGGAAAGCCGAAAGCGGGACATTATTTTTTTCGAGGTTAAACCTTTATGTTTACGCTTCCGATTTTCCACTGCAGAAAGTGGAAAGCGGGAAATTAACTTTTTTCCGAAGTTGAGCTTAAAGTTTCTGCTTCCTCCCTTTTCCTCTTTCGCTGATTGCGGAAAGCAGAAAGCGGGAGTTCAACCTTTTCCAAAATTAAACTTTGTCTCTTCCGCTTCCACTTTTCCTCTTCCGCTATTTCCTGACCATTGATTTGCATGGAATCCTCCATGATCGTCAGATCTCAAACTCCCGAAAGAGGAAGCCGGGATTCTAACCTTTTCACGACCAAACTTTAAACTTTCCTCTTCCGCTTTTCCACTCCCGCTACTTTCTGGACCGTTGATCTATATCAGAGTGATTCTTGATCGTTGATCTAAAATTAAAAGGTACCTTTTATGTAAGGCATGTTTCCAAAGCCACGCCTAAGGATTTTTTTACAAAAAGACACTTCAAGCTTAGGCAAAACGTTCTGTTCGAGCTTCTAGGAAAGACTAGGTATGTAGGGAGGGATTTTCTGAGCTGGGAAATAAGTGTAAAAAATAATAATAAAATGGAAGGAGGGGCCCTAAAATGTAATTTGTTTTGGGGAATCAGTTGCAGCAGCAACACAGTTTCCCTTCTTCAATACCTAGGACAGACTTTGTTGGATTCAAAGAGATACCATATTTCCTACATCTTTCAAATACTTTCTTGAGGTGACTTACATGACTTGTTCTTTGTTTTGAAAAAACTATTAAGTCATCCTGATAAATTTCTATGATCTTTCCAATTATTTCCTTAAATGCATAATCCATGGCCCTTTGAAAAGTGGCCCCTGCATTCAACAAACCAAAAGGCATCCTTAAATACTCAAAAGTGCCCCATTGGGTTGTGAAAGTAGTTTTATGTCTATCCTCCTTTTGGATCACCACCTGATTATAACATGAAAACCTGTCTAGCATAGACATCATTTCAGAACCTGTTACCTTTTGAAGAAGAGTTTCCATATTTGGCAACGAATAATTGTACTTTTGACAAGAAATGTTCAGTTTCCGGAAATCTATACATATTCTTATGCTCCTATTCTTTTTTCTCACAACCACCAAGTTGGAGCAAAGATGAATGTCGTTTTGGTGTAATGATCACAGCAACCAACATTTTCTCAAGCTCCTTTTTAACTATTAGTGCAAGTTTGGGGTTTATTCGTCTTAATTTTTAATGAAAAGGTTTGACTTCCTTAATGTCTTGTTTGAGAGGTATAGTGTGTTGGAACAAATCCTCCCGATAAGCTTTGAGCTCATCATAAGTGAAAGAGAAAACATCCCTATACTATTTGACAAGATTTATCAAGTGATTCCTTTCATTTTCTGAAGTACCTTTTCCAATTTTTATCATTTTTGGTTCATTGTTAGTTCCAATGTTGATCTCAATGTAATCACCAGGTTTCATCAAGTCTATGTTGTTTTTCCTTCTGTCATGCCTATCAAATATGTGTTCAAGTGAAGCTAGACCATGAGGTACTAGATTATTGAATTGATCACCCTCACCCTAATACTCTTTACCTTTCTCCTGAAAACTGACATTGAAATTTGAAATTTTGGTCATCCTAGACATAAACAAACTCCATCCTCCATCCCTTTTCTTCTTTCCTTTTCTCTCTCGGCGACATCGTAAGCCTTTCGATCCATTTCAAGGATCAAAGTGAAAATCATAATTCATTTTTTATCATATTGTAAACTCATTAATAAATAAGCAAGTGGGATAGACAACACCCACACTCCATCCCCCCTGGGGGATTCACAGTCTCTTTCATGGTTTGCATTTTACTAATGAACACTTGCACACAATCTTCCTTATTGAAAGGCTGTATATATTAGTTGTTTTTATTTTATTTCATCTCAGATTAAGTTTTACTTTCTTACCCAACTCGTTACCATGAAGTATGCTCTCACCACCAACTAAAGGCTTTGCTGATTATTGGTGGATGATCAGAAAGTGACACATAGTTGCGGTTCTAATTTTTCATTAATCCTTTGATTTTACAAACTTATTTGTTGTATCAAATTGGAATAAACATTTTGTCTCCAACTCGTGTATGCTCTTTCCCTCTGCGGGTTTTACTTAGTCGTTGGGAAATCAAAAACAGTTTTCTACACTTTCTAATTTCTTCACATTAATGTAATAATTCATTAATAAATCAACTCCACTTAGAAACATTTCAAAAATCTGGTGTACTATAGTTGACAATCGTGGGAAAATTTCTCAAAGGAAGCAGGAAAAACTGAGTAGTGACCTCAAGATACAGTCAAGCTACATCCTTGTTGGTGTAGTGTTGGACACCTTCTCAGAGACTCTGATTCAACCGACATTTCTGAGTGAGGAACCACTTTAGTCATCTTCCAGACACATTCTCAGTACTTCTAGTATATCGAGAATTCCCTTCCCGTAATTCAACTCATCTCTTAATAATTAAAACTGACCAAGACACATTTACAAAACATTTTACTTCAACAACATTATTTCACTTTGACTCCATTGGCACTAATATGATCTGTGATTATTTTATTCTCGCTTTATGTGTTGATGTTATGCTGCTGAATATTTACTTAAATTTGCAAACAATCTTGTATCAGAATTTACTTCAAAAAACTCCTAAACAACTTACTTCCATCAATAACGATTAAAACTTAAAGAGCCTTAGACAACTATTTCTTAGGGACCACCCCCCTTGGCTTCGTTAGGAGTTTGGCCTAAATGAAAGAGTCAAGATCAAGCGATAGTATTTGACTCGAGACTTTCGCCCAAGGACACACCTAGAAACTTGAATATTTATGCTATGCATAACCCCTAGGTGTGTGAAAGGCGACAACATAAGTGAAGATTATAAAATATTCACGAGGTTCCGCATCCCACAATCCATATTGCGGAAAGCGGAAAGAGGAAGAGAAAATATAAATAAAATACGGGTTTTCCACAATCTACAATTGTGGAAAGCGGAAAGTGGAAAGTGGAGGATAAAACAGAGAAGGATGTGAGTATTTCCGCAACTCGCAACCCGCATGCGGAAAGCTGAAGGTAAAACTTATAATATGTAAGAGTCTCTGTAATCTGCAATCCGCATTGCAGAATGCAAAAAAAGGAAAGGAAAAATCGTAAAAATGTTAAGGTTTTAAGGTTGCCGCAATTCGCAATCCACATTGTGGAATGCGTAAAACGGAAAGTAAAATTGATTAAAATACATGGGGTTCTCCGATCCACTATTCGCAATACAGAAGCAGAATTGTGGAAGGGAGTTTCTTTTGTGGAAGGGACCTTTGCTTTGTGGAAGGGAC
>LPNX010565425.1:116395-127688 GCA_001517045.1 Pseudotsuga menziesii | reverse complement strand
TTCTGCTTTATCATATTCTTCATTCATGAAATCATCATTTCTTATCCAAATGATAAGATGAATAAGAGGTTCTTCAAGAATTGAGTTTTTTTTCATATTCCTCATTGCTTGAGGGATCTTCTTTGAATGGTGAGAGCTTGATCTTCAATTGCTCCCATCTTCTTCTTCTCTTTTTATTAGTCGAGCTGAAAATAATCACTTACTTCTAGCATACATTATTCGCATGAATGAATCCCATGATCATGGGAGGCCATTCAAGGTGGCTATCACCACTTCTGCATTCTCTGCTTCTTCTTCTACCGCTTCAAGATGTTATGCATTCTGGATCTTCACATTCTTCAACTGTTTTCTCAAATCCATCTTCTGAATTATGTTCTTATCTTCAAATAGCTTGATCAATGAATCAAACATCTTAGGGAAGAACACTTGTGGTACAAGTTGATCCATGATTGAATCAACAATGATCTTCTTGGCCTTGATCAAGTTCTTCTTGTGTAAGGCTTTGAGGCTCATCTCCCTCTAGAACTGGAACCTCTCTACTCATGTAGATGTCCAATTCATTTTCTTCAGAGAGATCAAATACTTCCATGCTTGGAAGTTTTTTCAAGCTTATCATCAAGCTGATGTGATAGATCACTTTGAAATGAGAACCTCAAATGCAAATAGCAAAAGATTAGATCTTACTGATTTGAGGTGTATGTCCTGCTTCCGGAGCTGGCTGATCTAGGGTTTGTCAGAGAAACCCTAATTTTCAAAACTTGGAATATTTTAGATTTGATTGGATAGAAAGATATATCTCTTCAAGTGGAGCTGTCCAATGTACTCCTTTTCTGAAAACAGTGGAGGGAAGCTCCCGGAACAGGAAGCCCTAGTTTTCCAATTTCTTCTGCAGAAATGCCTGTTACTGTTTCTGTGATATATACACAATTACTGCTCCTCTGTGTCTGAAATTTCTCACTGAGGTAATCTCGCATGTCCCTGATCCAACACAATAGGTTTCATCAGAATTGGTTTCACCAATTGGGATTTATGATCATTTTCCCAAGGTGACCTGTTACAGGACTGTTCATAACAGTGAAGTTGTACGGAATTCCACGTGTCACTGGTTCATCTTCAAGCTCTGAAATTCGGACCACACAAAGTAAAGTTTGTGCTAGTTCTGGAACGTCTTCAAGAATTCCATTTGGACGTCTGTAGCCCACGCTACAACAATTCTCCCCAGGTGTCCTGTTTAGGGATGAATTCTGGAAGAGGCTGGAACCCTAACGTGGAGGGGTCATATCTCCTAGAATATAATGAATATGAGGCTGAAGTTTGGACACAGTATAAATCAGGATTTTATCTTCAGCCTCTGTAATTTTCAACTCCTGAGCCTTTGCCAATATCAGGATATATCAAATGTACCAAAACTTAGCAGTTTTAGTATTTAGGGTTTTTCTAGATCAGGGTCAAACTAGGGTTTGACTTTCCCGGAGTTTCACCCAACCAAATTTCTTGATCCAGGTCTCTAAAATTCGATTTTGATGAGGAGAAAAATCCTATTCTGGGCTCACTCAAGAATTCGTCTTCTGTAGAAAGCCCTAATTTTTCGCACCAAAACTGAAAATGCTCAGAATCGAATTCCGCTTCGACAGAAAGATGCGCCCTTCAATGGAGAGTCAATCTAGCCTTGTTTTGCTGATAGATCATGGATAGAGACCCAAAAAATAAGAAGCCCTAGATTCTTTAGCCTCACAATGTCTTCTTTCATGGTGGCTCTGATACCATGTTAAATTTTCATATGCTAAGCTAGATCATTAGTATTTCATTTCAATTTCATAACAAAAGCATATAAACAGGATCACTGAAAGATAGACAAGCACAACCATACAAAAGGAACACAAAGATTTATCCTAGGAAAACCCTAATGGGAAAAAACCAACAAAAGCTTCCTCAATATAGATGCCCCAAAAGGGTAAAAAGGTAAAACCAACAAGGAGATCAAAAACCTGATCCTCCTCCTTCTCCAGCTACTTC
This sequence comes from Pseudotsuga menziesii, assembly GCA_001517045.1. NCBI lineage: Eukaryota > Viridiplantae > Streptophyta > Pinopsida > Pinales > Pinaceae > Pseudotsuga > Pseudotsuga menziesii. The sequence continues at coordinate 125,672 of LPNX010565425.1, read as the reverse complement.
TCTCCTCCACAAGTGAGTGTGAGTGTCACAAATGAGGAGAGCTACACCTCTATTTATATTCATCCATTCACTTCAATTAACTCATCTGACATTTAGGCTCGAGTTAATCATGTAGGATCGAGTTACACATGTAGGCTCAAGTAACCACACTGGGGTACTAATGACCCACCTTTACAATTAGAGGGGACAACCTCATGACTCTTATTAGTTCTTCCGATTAGAAGCATCGGGGTACAAGATAATACAAGTGGTTCTCCCGGTAGGACCATCGGGGACCACAAAAGATACATATAGAATATTCTTCGAAATTACAATATTTCAATAGCATGATTCCCTAAAAAGACATTACCAAAACAAGTATACAACTAGAGCACCATATACATGTCTTACTACTGTGCAATTATATTACATTGCATTACACCATATCTTGGTTTATACATAGATTGCATAAAGGAGATACTTTGTAGGTCTGATTTTTTAGAAGGATTATGATGACAATCTCTTGTATGTTATTCCACTGAAATGTCCCTGTATATATGCTACGCCACCAAAGAGATAACTAGATGAGTTTAGAGCCTATACTTATAGTATGATATGATCCAAAACAACGTGCTTACTATAATTTATGCATCCACAACAATAACTATCTTAAGTTTCCCTCGCATACACAATCAATTATGTTATGGAAACATAACTATTAAGAAATCAAACAAACATATGGATATTTATCACAACATACACAATTGATGTGAGTGACTTTCACTTTTTTATTCCGTTACCCCCATGGGGGACAATTTAAAAAGTATTTTTAAAGGGGACAATTTGCAAAGTATCAATATGGTATTTTCTGATGACAATACTTACCTCCACTAAATCTATGTGTTTTCCTAAAAACTAAACACCACATTAATACAAAAGGAATACCACTATAAATTTAAAACTTCGGAAGATAGTTGTAACATTCATCTTCTCAAGGTTCTAAGTTCAAACTGCAAGGGCAACTTACATAGTACTGACAAAAACTTGGAAATATAACTGAAATATTCATTCTTTTTGGGCCTTTGATTTCAAACTTATATGAAAAATTAATTTAGCTCAAAAATTCCAACTCTATGAAAACTTAATACTCTTAAAATAGTACAGAACATCCCGGTGTACAATGAGCAACTGAGGTTCCTAAATAGCCTTCAAGCCTTTGCTCAAAGATGTCTAAAATGAAAAGACACATTTTTGTGTGATGGACAATGGTCTTGCTGAAAAGGTGGTGTCATGATTCTTTTAATAAAGTAAATGTTTGACATAAATCTAACAAACAAAGATTCTATTAGTATGAGCATGATGAAAAGATGCTATAAGACCATGTTTTTGGTGCATCACTGGTGGGGATAGCTACAATCATTATGTTCAAAGAGAAACATCATCAAATATATATTCAAAATCAAGTTCATGATAGTTAGCATTGACCTAATAGACATATTCATGGACATGGGAAAACATGTTGAAATATATATCCATAGTATGAATAAAATGATTGTAGAAGTTGCTACGATGGTTAGTTTCATCTCGAGTGTAAAATTCCTGTAGTGGTATGATAGAGACATCAAATGGAGCTAAAAAGTTCTTTGTATCTTGATTACTAGGTTGTACAGATAACTCATGGTCAACAAGGACATTTGAGAGTTTGCGTTTTGATGAAGCTGGAGATAATACCAAGGCAATGGAGTGGCATCGATATCAAACCACAATTATATGTGCATTATTCCACTGGAAAGTATCAATCAATCATTATAAATTTGATGAATGCGATTTTAGAGTATGATACTTTGAGTCTGCAGAAATGTTGGCCGATATAAACCCCATGAGAGTAGTGATTCTCATAGAAAGTGTTGTGATCCTTAACCGTTGAAATACAAACGAGATATCATAATTGATCAAAACCTCATTCATTATTATGGAAATTTCTATTATCAAGAATTTTAATGCAAAACAAAAATTTCACCTCTTAATTAGAGGTTTCATGGATATTAACCTTGTGAATTTTTCAACCTTGAGGTTTTCATGAAATATAGAACAAAATGACAACAAAAGATTACAATATATTATCTTAACATCCAATTTTTCTATGCAGTTGAAGGAGAAAAGATACCAAATTGTCCTAATAAGTTTCAACACTCCAGGGAAATATCATCATGCATAATCCATATCTTCAGATTTTTTCTTTCAAGGTTTTTAATGCAAAGAAAAATTTCACCTTTTAACTAGAGGTTTTATGGATCTTAACCCTTTGATTTTTCAACCTTAGGGTTATGAAATGTAGAACAAAATTATGATGGAATATTGCAATATATTAATCCTTACACCCTAATTTTCTAAGCAATCGAAGGAGAAAAGATGCAAAGTGTCCTAATACATTTCAATGCTCCAGGGAAATCTCATCATGCATAATTCAAATCTAAAGACTCATTTACAATAGTGAAAAAATCACCCATATTATTACAACACCTCGATCCAAGCAATACATACCACTTGTGAATATGAAGGAACATTACCCTATAACAAAATCAACTTTCCAAATTCCATTATCCTCTAAGTCGATGTCACATGCTAATGTCAACAAACACCACATCCTATAAAGACAATCATATCTCCATACAAGATTAATACAAGCAAATCACATCTATCAAAGTCACAAAGATAGAAGTCAACACAAGTCAACTCATCAATCCTGAAATACCAAGCTCATGATAAGGTAAAAAACCTATGCAATGCCATTATCAAATTGTTCAAATGAGAATCCCTCTCACGCAACTCTCTAGAAAATGAAATAACTTGAACTAGGTCAACTACCTCATCTCGAGAGAATCAAGAGTAACATCATGAAAAACTCCCTTTATCTAAGAGAATCCAACAACCTTGTCCTTATATTCTATAATACTCCCATCAAGTGCAAATTTGGAAACAATCTCAACATCATCCTCCATCAGGGTATTATGCCTCTCCTTAAGACAATTGGAAGGAAAATGGATGGAAGAAACTAATGCAACATGAGTACTATATCTCCTAGGAGGTATACTTTCTCTCAGTAAAGATCTTGGTGCTATTATATGCTCTCGAACCACCTATGATGTTGAGGTAAGCCATCTTGACCTCCTGTGTGCTAGAGTAGAATGCGAGGGAATGTCCACACCAATCTTGCCACATCTCCCTTTGAATCTAACTAATATTAAGTCTTTGAATCCATCTTTGGAACAATAACCTCCTCTTTGTCTACTCAATCACCCAAGGACAATTCTGTGAACTTGAAGTCCTTTCATTATTATAATATATCACATCTTTATTCACCATAGTTTCCCACTATGTTGGAATGTTGATCTTGTGAGTTGTAGAAGCATCAATGTATTTATCAGCACATGATGCCATGACAACATCCATTATTGGTTATGAACTTGCTTGCATGGCATCCCACTATGCATGTGCCTCCTCAAGGATGAAAGGATTTTCCAACATCTAATTGGAATGTACAAGTTGCATTGGATCAACAAATAACATGTAAATGCCACCCTCTCTCATCCCATTAGCCAAAGTTCTTGGACTAGCCACACTGCAATAACTGATTGTGTGATGTTGCCCCTCAAATGAAAATCTCCACTGTACATACGATCATACAAGAAACATAAATAAGATTATTTTCAAACCAAGGACAAATAAAATATCACTTAGATTAAGAACATCATCTAAAGGAATATAAAAAGAAATCGAGCCAACTCTCCTCACAAGATAAGTGACATCATCATCGAGCTCATTGCTCATGTATTTCCTTTGCTCATGACTCCTTTTGAATAAAGACCTACCATATGTCATCTATTTAATATCCATTGTCCACATACCATCCAACACTAGATACGATATGAGCATGTATATTCAAATCCCATAAGACACTTAAAAAATTATTCAAAAGTGTTAAAGATAAATCCAATCCGTTCCTATCCCAAGGTGTCTACCTATTAGGATTATTATAATCCTCCCTTGTCCATTTATAGTTATTGATCATTTTGTCTAGAATATGGAGACATATTTACTATAATGGAGTATGGGTAACACATATAGAGGTTAACTGACACTTACTACATGTTCATGCATGAGTTTAAAGTGCCTCTGATACAATTCCCTACATTTTAGGAGCCACTCTTAGTGCCACCAATAGCCTCCATCAGTTGGTTGTGGTAGGTAACTAGTTATGATTAGTCTATCTTTAGCTACATTCAGTTAAATCACTCTCAGTTAGTCTAGCGCTAGTTTTTCATGGTTGCATGGGGAAGTGGTGCATTTTTCAACCTACCTTATCAGTTTAACTGGTTTAACTGATTGCCAGACTGATTTAGTTGTCTAGAGTTAGACTAGTGGCTCCCATATAGTGATTTAGACACTCCTAGTTATCCAATCTGTTAGGTTTAGTTGGTAGATTCAAATATTATCCACATGATTCAAATACTACTTATTGTATATTGCTATAATTAATAAAGATTAATGTTGTAATTTACCGATCAATTCTGATCAGTTTTGTCTGAAATTTGTCTTGTCCAATGTACATTGTTCTTACTATTACACTGCATAATTATACCTTTCAATTTCTCTCATTTCCTGTAGATCAATGGTTCAATAATTCAAACTGATATTGGATCCTTGTTCAGGCTAGTAGCAAGTCTTGTCCGATCTCCATTGTACACCAGAAGCAACTTAGTTTCCACATATATCTTGGAATGATAACCTTGCTCCCTCTGAATTTTGTTCAGAGAATTCTATCCAGGTGTGACGAAATCTGAGAAAGTGTACATGTCAAGGTGGAAAGGCTTGAAATTGACATGATTGCGAATTGATTTTGGTTTTGCAGTGAATTTGTAGGTATCTACGTACATACTTGAAGAATTGGTTGTTTTAACATACAAATAGATGGATTCCTCATCTCTCATACCTCGTATCTTTACACCTTTTAACTATTTATATTGGAGGGAAGATATGCAGGTATCCTTGCCCAATCTTGGTTTGTATAGGATGACTATGGGAAGAGAAATTGAGCCCCAACAACATGTTGAAAATAATAATTTTTTGAATCGGCTTGATGAGGCTTTCGGCTTCATGTGTACTCATATCTCCCAGGATCTTTTGTTCCATCTTGAGGGACTTAGGACTTTGAAAGAAGCTTGGGAAAATATTGAATTCTTGTTTGGAAGACAATATGGACTTCGAGGGCACATATTGGAGAATGAGATGATATCCCTATAGTCTAGCAGTTTTGAATTCATTCAACAGTTTTTCATAAAGTAAAAGCCTCTAGTACTGCAATGCAAACAATGTGGATTGGAGAGGAAATATGAACAACTTGTGTTGTATGTGTTTAGAAAACTTGGTTCTAATTACTCTATCTTTGTCTCTACTTTCCATTCCAAAATAGCTTCCATCCCCAATTGGAAGATGCCTTCTCTAGATGCTTTTGCTGAGTCCTTAATATATGAGCAAGATAAATTGGTTCAAATGGGAGTGATTCAATCCTCCAAGAACCAATCTCTATTGATGTCAGAATCAAACAATGCGCGAGCCAGAGGAAAGAAGAAGGGGAAGGATCCCAAATCCACTGATTCGAAGCCAACAGAGAATTAGAGATCTTTCGAAGGAGCCTAGGGTTCCAAGAAAAAGAAGGAATTCAAAAAGACTAGAGGTCCCTACTGTATGAGAGGCTTTCATCTAGAAATCCAGTGCATGAAGAATACCATTGACGAGCTATCAGCACTCCTTGAAGAGAACAATATTGCTATTCCACAAAGAGTAAAAAAGTCAGATGTTGGACAACCGACATAAGATCATGAGAGGTGCCATGCCTTGAAGGAAAGCCTCACTCCGTTAAAGGATTATTTGATAGATTTACGAAGCATCCAACCACATGGTTGCCTCCAGGGAATCCGTCACCACTCTCACTCTATCAAGAGGACCTAACATTCACATGGGAGATGACCCCTAAATCCAAGCATCAGGTAGAGGTTCTATTAAAATCCAGCATGGTGAGTTCAAGAATGTACTCTATGTACCCTCTCTTGCAACAAATTTGTTGTTTGTTTATTAGATGACCCATTCTGGCTCGCCAAAGCAAGTTGTATTTGTTAGGATTATTAATCCTCCCTAGTCCAATTTGGTCATATGTCTAAATTAGGTGTCATGTCTAAATCGGGAGTCCTTCCAGTCTATTTTTAGTCACTAGCACTATTGGATCCACTTGGCCTAATTGGGGCACATGTTCCAGTGACTAAAGTGCGGGGAACACTAATTGAGGCCTATTTCCACTGATTGCACTTGCATGCATCAGTTTAGGAGCCTCCTAGATCAATCCCTACAAATTAGGAGCGACTGGGAGTGTCGATACCAACCAAGGTCAATTGAGTTGAGTTGGTGAATAGTCAAGCTCAGTTAGGAGTCAGTTACATTAAGTTCTAGTCCTCTACATTCAGTTAGCACTAGGTTTGCATGGCTGGATGCAAGAGAGGCGCATATCTCACCTACCACAGTCAGTTAGGCTTAATTAACACTAAATTAGACACTTGAGTTATGATTTAGAACTTCGATGAGCTCCGATAATGATTTAGACAAGGTCAGTGAACCATTCAGTCCTACGATAATGATTTAGACAAGGTCAGTTAACCATTCAGTCAAGTAGATTCAAACCAATTCGAATTCCTCACATAGGATTCGAATTGCATGAGGATATTTGGCCATTTTACTTCATTTTAATTATTAATCTAATTACTTTTTGACTAATGAAAGCATTGACAGTTGCAAGCCATTTTTGCACTGTTTCATTCTTCAATTGTTGAGTAAATTGTGTGATCTATCTTGTGAGTTGCGTGTTTGTCCACATATCTATGTGCTCAATTTAATATGGTATCAAAGCCTCGGAGGACAAGGCACTTCTCCTCCCCAGATATTTTATTGGATCATTTTTTTTGAGCAAATTTTCTCCTTCGAGTACTGCACTAGAAGCGGACAATTTACCACTTAATATCCCAAGTTAAGGAATTGTTGATCAAGATTTCTTGATCAATTATGCTGGGTGTGAAGGAAATTCCAAAAGTGCAGACTGTCAACCTTATTTTGTCTGTTTGATTGTGTGATTTACAGGTTATCAGTTATTCTCACTGCATTCACTACAAGCAGCTCATTCTCCTCACTGGATTCACTACAACAACTCATTCTTCTTCACTGCATTCAAAATAACTCCTCCAATGGAGCAGCTCACTTCTGTCAACTACCACCAATGGAAGGAGGACATGGAGAACCAAATTCACTCCAAGAAGCTCTTCAGACTCACAATGGAGATAGAGGAAGATCGAATTCTTAATTATGACAAAGAAAATTATTGGAATAGGCTTGATGAAGCCTATGGATTCTTGTGTCTCTCAATCTCTTGATATCTTCTTTTCCACATCAAGCGATTAAAGACTCCCAAGGATATTTGGGATAAGATTTCTTCCTTATTCGATAAGCAAGATGAGATGAGGTTCCATCAGCTATAGAATGAGCTGATCTCTCTTCATCCATCCAACTTCAAAACACTGAATGAATTCTTCACAAATTCAAGAGCCTGATATTCCAGTTGAATCTATGCAACGTTGAGAAGGAGGATGATCAAATCATCCTTGTCATTCTCTCAAAACTCAATGCAGACTACTCAATCTTTGTATCAACGTTTCAATCGGTGAAGCTCAGTACTCCAAATTGGAGGATTCCCAGTCTTGATGCTTTCATTGAATCTCTCACTTATGAGCATGACAAGTTGATCCAAATGGGGATCATTCGATCTTCCAGAGTTCAAGCACTCATTGCAGGATTACCTAAGGTAGTGAATGATAAAGGGAAGAAAAATGATGAGTCTCATGTGAAGAAAGAGCAGTCAAATGAGCCTTCAAGTTCGAAGAGAAACAAGAAGAATGGAAAAGGAAAGAACCTTTGTTCCTACTGTGGAAGGGGATTTCATCTTGAAAGCTCCTGTATGAGAAGACAAATTGATGAAATGACTCTTGTTCTAAAGAAACATAACATTACTATACATGCTAGCGCAAGGAAGGCTGACCATGGAGAAGAAACTGAAGAATATGAAGAGACATGCCATGCACTGAAGGCTAGCTGCTCAACAACACATTCCTTCCTCATTGATTCTGGATCTTCCAACCATATAGTTGCATCCAAAGAATCATTCTCTTCTTTGCAGTCTTTTGATGGTCCTAGTATTCAGATGGGAAATAACAGTAAAGTTCAAACCAAAGGGAAGGGCTCTATCAAGCTTGAACATGGAAAGTTCAAAGATGTGCTTTATGTTCCCTTCCTAGCTGCAAACCTGTTATTTGTATACCCAATGGCTCATACTGGCTCTCCAAAGCGAGTCATATTTGGTCCTGACTTAGTGGAGATCACATATATCTCTATTGGGAACATCATAGCGAAGGGTGTTGCAAATCACGCCTCCAAGGCATATGAGTTCTCACACTTCATGTCATTTTCAGAACCAGTGCACTCTCAGTAGCCACTTGCATGGGAAGGTAAAAGCATTTCATCTACTTCTTTTGCAGTTTCCACTAGTATTGCAGATCCAACTGTATCAGTTTATGAGATTGAGATTCAGGGTGGTTCAGACCTGGATCCAGTCCCTACTTCCAAACTGGAAGCTAGGAAGATGACTGGAAAACAATCTGACAGGCAGAAGGAAAATACTCTTGCGCTATGTCATGCAATCTTACCTCCTTCAAAGAGATTCAATAGACTCCTTGTAAGATGCTACATGGCAAGGGCTTAGTCTCACTACATTCAGAAGAATAGAGCTGATCATACACCCTTCATCCAATAAGAGATAAAGGTTACATTCCTCCTTCCTTCCATCATCATTTTGGGAGAAGATGGAGAAGTCTACATGCCAGGCCCCAGGATACCTATGCATAGAACATCATGCATGTTGCTTCGCTACATCACAGAGATTGCAACAACACATTTTCAAGTTTTTCAAACTTGAATCCTGATTCTATCTGCTTAGTTAGAGGGGGGGCTTTTTTCCCATGTGGGTTTTTCCCCAGCTCCTTGTATTGAGTAGTTACTTTACTTTACTTGATGTAATCGGTGACCTATGGTCTTAGTTACCAGGGCCCACAGATTTTCCAAGTTAGCATTCAGGGGGGTTGTTAGGATTATTAATCCTCTCTTGTCCAATTTGCTCATATGTCTAAATCAGGAGTCATAT
>LPNX010565425.1:82810-115141 GCA_001517045.1 Pseudotsuga menziesii | reverse complement strand
TTGTCCATTTATAGTCTATTGATCATTTTGTCTAGCATAGGGAGACATATTTACTGTACTAGAGTATGGGGAACACATATAGAGGTTAACTGCCACTTATTGCATGTTCATGCATGAGTTTAAGTGCCTCTGAGACCATTCCCTACATTTTGGGAGCCACTGTGAGTGCCACCAACAACCTCCATCAGTTTGTTGTGGTAGATAACCAATTATGTTGAGTATATCTTTAGTTACATTCAGTTAGATCACACTCAGTTAGTATAGCAGCAGTTTTGCATGGCTGCATGGAAAAGTGGCTCCTTTTTCCACCTACCTGTTAGTTTAACTGGTTTAACTAGTTTAACTAATTGTCAGACAGATTTAGTTATCTAGAGTTAGACTAGTGGCTCCCATGTAGTTATTTAGACACTCCTAGTTATCCAGTGAGTCAGGTTTAGTTGGTAGATTCGAATACTTCTTATTGTAACACCATTGTATACTGTTGGAATTAATAAAGATTAATATTGTAATTTACTGATCAATTCTTATCAGTTTTGTCTGAAATTTATCTTGTTTAGTGTACATTGTTCTTACTATTCCATTGCACAATTAGACCTTTCAATTGCTCTCATTGCCTATAGATAAATGGTTCAATAATTCAAACACTACCAAAGTCCTTTCTCCTATGGTAAAATATACATTGGAAAAACCGATAGATGTATCCAAACTTGTCTCAAAGTGCATATCATAGACACAAATAACAATCGTCTCAATAAATCGACTATAGCAGAGCATCCCTTCTTCACTAAACACCAAATTTGTTTTGATCTTGAACCTAAATTCTTGCCTCCTCTTCTCAGATGATTAGAGAAGCTTTAGAAATTGAAAAACATCTTAATAAATTTAATAAAAAAGATGACTATAATCTAAGCTATTCTTGGAAACCTTTAATCCATATTTTAATCATTGAATCTGGACATCCACGAAAATCTCTTAACACCCTCCCTCTTCATAATTTTTATAAATTCATCTCCTATCCTTATAAGTATCTTATGAGTAAATTTCATTTTTATGTCTCCTTACCTTATTATTATGATATACCCTTATTAACCTGGACTTCTTAATTTCCTATTTATTTTATAATTTTAAATTTTATTTAATTTATTAATATATATTTTTTCCTATTCTTATTGACTTATTACGTATTATAACCTTTTCATTTTTTTTCTAATAATCCTATTTTAAACTCACTATTTTTTATTTTAAAATAGTTTCTTATTAACTCACCTTCTCCTTAAGTTTTTTAAATTTAATTGTTTCTGATTCACTCACTTCTCCTTAATTTTTTTAAAATTATTTATTGACCAAACATAACATTCCTATCCTATCTTAATGTTAATTTTCTTATTTTTACTAATATGCATACTATATCACTATGTTATCAACTTTTTATTTCTATATAAAGATTATGCCTTTTGCTATATCCTATTTTAAACTCACTATTTTTTATTTTAAAATAGTTTCTTATTAACTCACTTCTCCTTATTTTTTTATAAATTCTTTAGTGACCTATCTTAATGTTAATTCTGTTATTTTTACTAATATGCATATTATATCACGATATTAATTTTAAATATTTTCTAAATAAATATCTAATAAAAACTTTTAATAATTAATTTTTTACTAATTATTAATAGAAGTTTATTTTGTTGATTGCTTTTTACCTTTTACAATAATTTTTTAATTAGAAAAAAAATCTTATTCTTTATATTATTCACAACCTGTTTTAACTTAAAATATTACACTATAATCCCTCTAATGTAACTCTCTTACTAAATAACCTAAAATATTACACTCTAATCCCTCTAATGTAACTCTTTTACTAAATAATTATAAATTTAAATAAGAGGTTTTGTTGTTGTTTTTTACAAAATAATATTGTGTTTCTTGATATTGATATTATTATTATTATTATTATTATTTTATCTATATTACATTTATTTATATTATATTTTTACTCATCTTTATTAAAAAAAAGAGGAGAGGAGAGGAAGTGCAGAGCACAAAGGCTCGCACACACAAACAAGAATGGTGTAAAACCAATTCAATTAATTAAGAAAAGATGATTACATTAAATAGTTCATGCTATTTGCAACAAACTTAGATCTAGATCCTATAAACTTGGATCTTAAACAACTCATCTTAATTTAGAAGATTCACAATATCTAAAATCCTATTTCTACATTATTTCAACATCCTCTCTTAATGGAGAAATAGATTTTCTATAATGACAAGACATAACATGCATGTTGGTCTCAGTCTCAGTGAGGCTTACATATTAGCAAAATACTTTAACAATTCAGGGCTTCAAGCCTTGTACTCCTCAATCCTCTTTTTATCCCATTCATCTTGACCTTTGTTGCTGTCAGATAGTACTTATTTGTCTTCTTTCGTTTCCTTCTCCAGATCTTGAATTCTTCACGCCTTATGGAACTCAGTTGCAGTACTATTGTTTTGGATTTTCCTTCAGCCATGCCTTGTTCACTGGAATGCTGCAACATTTGCTCATAACTGCTCCTACCTTGTGGATAAAATTCAACATTGATATTTCTCACTGAAATATCAATGTTGATGTCACTTACATCATCAACATGGATGTCAACTTTAACTAACACATCAATTTTAATGTTTTTAGCTTCTTCTGCAGCATTCAATATTGCTTCCAATTCTTCATAAAATTCATAAAACTTTCATTTTCAGCATCACCATGGATACTTATAGCTACAATTTTAAATTTCATTGTTTCAACAATATCTATAGCATTGACATCACCATTACATTATGCAGATAATGAACCTTCTTCACCATTCATCATTATAAGAATCAATTTTATTTCATTCTTGATTGCAATAAGTTCAAGCTCGGTCGGATTTTCTGCATCATAGTGAGGTTTACCAACAATATTCATGAAGTTGTCCATATATGAAAGAAGAGAATTACCTTCAACACAATTGGCAGCGTTCTCTGTCGATCTCCTTCAGCCGGATTTGTGCAGATCAATGGCGACAGTTTTCTACGCTGGTCTGGGAGAACTCCTGGTCTGGCGCTTTTTCCCTTTTCCTTCTCGGCTCTGTCAGTGTACAGTTGAATCTGGGGAAGGCGTCGTCGGCGCTCTGTTAACACCGAGGAGAGGCGCTGACCCAGAAACAACGCCGAACAATTAGTGGAGGAGAGAAAAAAAAACTTTTAGTGGATGCGGCTCCTCCTTTTGGCAACCACGTCGGCCTTCCTTTACAAGTGCACATAATATGCAACTCTAAATAAATAATTCGGTGAAGATCATTTAAGATTTCATGATGCTCTTCAATAACTGTACAGAAGTTTCTGCTGCTGCAAGAACAAAGTGTCTCAGTACCGCAAATCTCGACCTCGTGCTCCGATTGTCTGTACAGACTGGGATTTCTGGACTTAAAGTATGTCATACAACTCGGACAGCTAGCTCTTCTGGTACTATATTTATTTCATAGCCGAGCACAAGCCTCTTAAGTGCTAAATTCTTGATCGTTATGCGACATAAAATATTTGTTCATTTCTAGTCCGATATTTTATCCCAAAAACACACCAGTCACAGGGAAAAAGAACTTCTCCTTCGCCCCTGTTTGCTAAAATGATTGTCTTCCACTAAGCCTTTTTGTTTGTATATAAAACCCCCTTAGACATAAAAAATTTTGGCCAAAAAAAAACACAGATCTCCCCCCAAACCTCAGATCTTTACCTGAAGGACGCCGAATTTGACGAAAACACAATATGGATGATAGCTCAGCAGATCAGGCACTCATGAAGTAGATATGAACAAAAAAATTGTTGTGTCTGATTTAATTGTTTTAATGGGCACAAGATCCACAGAAGGCGATTTGTTGTGTGCTTCATTTCTTGCACAAAGTTGCCACAATTCTCACATCGTGACCTCCTCCTCCTGCACAGCAACAAATGTTGCACTTAACCATTGACAACGTTTGTACATTCATGCATATCCTCCTCGGTGTTTTCTCCAATGCCTTCTCACACTCAAAAGCAGTAGTATAGACCGTTCTCTTTCATTACACGACTGGTGTCTCACAACCAGCGCTCGGGATTCACACGTTTGTCAAATCAGATCAACTTTGGCATCTCGTCCAGACAATAGCAACGTTCTCGGCTTCCACACTCACGCCCAACATTCATGGCTTCGACGCACAGCAACCTCACCGCACCAGTGTTCTCCTTCACGCGGCGGTCTGTTCCTTAACGTTCTCTGTCGACTTCCTCTAAGCGGCGGCTATCACAGCGGCACTCTCAAGGACGACACCGATCCTATAAAGGCGGCACTCTCGAGGACGACACCGATCTTATAAAGCAACGACTCCTTTCAGCACTCACCCCAACACTTCTCTACCTAACAATCTTCTTCACACAGTCAGCGTGCCTCAATGGGCTTTCACAACAGCCACTGATCTCTAGGCAATCATAGCGAGCCACAATGGGCATTCACAGCAGGCCAATCAGGCTCAAACAACAGGCCACTAGGGCTCTTCAACAGAAGGCCACTTTGTGCTCTTCATAACATGCCACTATATTTGTGCTCTTCATAACATGCCACTATGGCTCTAATACCATATTAGAAAAACAGGAGAGGAGAGGAAGTGCATAGCACAAAGGCTCAACACACACAAACAAGAATGGTGTAAAGCCAATTCAATTAATTAAGAAAAGATGATTACATTAAATAGTTCATGTTATCTCAAACAAACTTAAATCTAGATTCTATAAACTTGGATCTTAATCTAGAAGATTCACAATATCTAAAATCCTCTTTCTACATTATTCCAACAATCTTAACTTTAAGCTTTAATATAAATGATTTAGTTTTATTATATTTTTATCAAATTAAATGATCATTTTTCTTTTTACCCATCTATAATGGCTACTTCTAATTTATCTCAATTAAATTTTTAAAAACTATTTCTCTCCTCCATCTCCACTTAATTGACTATACTCTTTAAAAATGGATGGAGTGTCCACTAAAAACTCTCGGATTGTTTAAAACCATTAGAGAGTGAAACTCCATAAAGTTTATTATTAGATACAATGTTAGAAGTCAAACAAAAAGTCATCGAAAAGAGAATCTCAAACTAAAAGTTAATCAAGCCTCTACACATGCTACAATCCTAGTTGCAAAGCTTTTCATACCCTTTCTCTTCTTCTTTCATGGACACTCTTTGACATAATTTGTCCCATCTTATGACATTGGTGATCCAAAATGAATTCAAACACAAGTGAATGATACTAAGGTTTAGTGCCTACAAGTGCAACTCAACAATCAATGATGGTTAGATAAAAAGTTTAAAGATAATGCAAGCAATAAAATAAAATCAAATAAAAGAAAAAAGAGGAAAAATAAAAGAATTAAATGAAAATGAAAACAGTAAAGAAAAATAGTCCCCAAGCACTTGGAGATAGGGTATATTGTCAAAACACTCCAAAAATATGTTGTGGGTTCAAACCTAGATGTGTCACACAATTCCCCAAAACAAAAAAATAGGAGAAAAAAAATGATGAATGATAGATAAGAAGTCATTGTTTTGACTTTTCCATTATCCTTACCAACTCTCCTATATCTTCTTACCAGAGATGAGGATGCAAATAAGGACCGTTAGTCACCAATGGTTCTTACACAACAAAATGCCAAGAATCTGAGTTCATACACAACCATCAAGAGGGCTATACATTACATTGTATAGTGATGAGAGGTTGCACATGAAAATTGGATCTAAAATATATCAAATTCAATGATATATATCTCAGTTACACATGCTAACTATAGCTAGCTTGCATCACTCTAATAAATGTTGTATAACCAACATAACCATAACATTTTAGATCCAATGATATATATCTCAGCCTATATAGAAGTTAAGCATGCTTGTTATGGTTCGCCGTTGCACACAGGCCCTTGCTCAGCCTTTGAGATTGTACCCATCCCCTTGAGCCTTTCATGTGAACATAGTGAAGCCATCCCATCAAATGGTTTGCATAAATAACAACCATTTCATATATTGTTGTAAATTAATTGCCAATCCATATATGTTCAAATTATGGTGTTCAAATGGCATTGGAGTTTATTACAACCACATGAAACCTGTGAAGGCATTGTGAATGATATGCTCATGGCTGGTGAAATTTCCACTCATGTCACTCCTTTTAATTGAGAAGACAATGTCCATTCATGTCAACGTTGCATGGCATTAAAAAAAATTGAGTTGAAGTACATTTTTCTTTAACAATGTACTTATAGTTCCTTTGGCTTTATTGTTGTTTTAATTGACTACTTTGTTGTTGGATTATTGATAATAAGTGGATTGTTGGATTTAACTTTGTGTATGAGCAATTTTGTTGGTTGATGTTTAACTTTAACATGGTTTATCAAAAGTTAATAGTTAGTACCATCGACTGGGTGGTATTGTCCAGAGATTTGATCATTTGGAAAGGTTTACAATTCATTGATCAAACCATAAGTGAATACACAATATCATAATGATGTTTTCTTCCTTAATCATCTTGATAGGTCTGGTGAGTTGGATATCAATGTGTAAAGGAGCTGCAACAAAGATAAACTTTTGAAGACAGAAATTGTAGAGTCTTGGTTATTATTGGGATCGTCAATCCGTTTCTTTGGTGTAAGTTACTCCAGAGAAAAAACCATCTCAATAGTGTGGCAAAGTGTAATCAAAAGTGCATCCAAAATAGGCTTTGTGGCAATTATGAAGACAAAGACCTTTACATAAGTATGAAAAAAAAACACATAAATTTAATTCCATAAAATATCCTTTTTGTGAAGTGAGTTATAAGTCAGTTTTTGGAGTTCATAATAAGCTCAGAATATATATTACTTATAACATTAAAACATTAGCTTGTTAGAAACAAAGTTTATTTATTTTTTAATTTATGAAAATATTTAATTAATTATAAAGATTTGAATAGATTAATATTAATTAAGAATGTTTAATTAATTATAAAAATGTGAATGGCTTAATATTTTTAAATTGGTAAAAAAAATATTAATTAAAAATGTTTTAAAACACCATTTTGAATGGAAACATATTTAAGATAAAAATTATAATTCTTTAAAAATTCAAAATAAAATTTATTTTATTGTATTTTTTAAATTTAAAATAAAATGTATTTTATTTTATTTATTCCTAAATTTAATTTATAAAACTTATTTTTTTTTAAAATCTTATTGTGTATGTTTTTTTTTTTCATTAAATTAAAATCCTTAAAATAAAGTTTTATAAAAAAATTCCCATTTTAAATTTAAAATTTTTTATTTAAATAAAATTCCTTCAAAATTTAGAAGATTTTATTTAGAAGTGGACATGTTTCTTAACAATATTAGGGAATTTTAGTGGATATGGATCTCTTTGCTAACAATATTTTAAGACATTTTAAACTATTGCTTCCTTGATGAACAAAACCTCATGTTTGTGGTTTGATTCTCCTAATAATCCCACCTTCTTTTGGATTGATTCTTGTTTCAAACTAATATTTTATTAAATTGCACTTTTTTTTGTTGGTGATGATGATGATAATTAACGTCCATTGAGACCAATTTTTGATTTACTTTAAAATCTTGTTCCTATGCTCAAAAACATTTCCAAGAAGCTTTCCAAGATCACTATAGTTTTGGAAAGTTAGGAGGTTATCAAGGTCTGTATTGTAGAAAATACTATGAAACTCAGATATAATGTGGGTGTAAGCATGACACTCTAAGAGAAAGAGATTTTCATCCTCAACGCTCATAGACTCACACAGATGGCAAACCATTTATGTGCATGGCGTTTTAGGAATAAACTAACGCCCTGTTTCACTATGGAGTTCATGAGAGTTCGTTATAATCTTGGCTATATTAATTTTCTTCTGTGAGCTGGTTACTACCGAGAGATACTTCTGATCTTCCAATAGGATTAATGACCTCCTTATAGTATCTTAATTTTCTTTTAACCGCTAAATTTTCCTCACGCCACAATTTATCTTTAAACTTAGAAGTAATAATATTTTTGACATTATCAATGTTCTGCAAAATGTTTTACTCGTCAATGTCCCAATGGTTTAACCAAGTCATGGTATCTTTAAATCTTATTTTATATGTTTCTTTTTCATTTAATCAAAATCCTTAAAGTAAAGTTTTATAAAAAAATTCTCATTTTAAATTTAAAAGATTTTATTTATAACTAAAATTCCTTCAAAATTTAGAAGATTTTATTTAGAAGTTGACATGTTTCTTAACAATATTAGGACATTTTAGTGGATATGGATCTCTTTGATAACAATATATTAAGACATTTTAAACTCTTGCTTCCTTGATTGACAAAACCTCATGTTTGTGGTTTGATTCTCCTAATAATCCCACACTCACTCCTAGGGATTTATTCTAGTTCCCGATTAATACTTTATTAAATTCCACTTTGTTTGTGGTTTGATTCTCCTAATAATCCCACCTTCTTTTGGATTGATTCTTGTTCCAAACTAATATTTTATTAAATTGCACTTTTTTTGTTGGTGGTGATGATGATGATGATTAACGTCCACTGAGACCAATTTTTGGTTTACTTTAAAATCTTGTTCCTATGCTCAAAAAGATTTCCAAGAAGCTTTCCAAGATCACTATAATTTTGGAAAGTTAGGAGGTTATCAAGGTTTGTATTGTAGCAAATACTATGAAACTCAGATATAATGTGGGTGTAAGCATGACACTCTAAGAGAAAGTGATTTTCATCCTCAACGTTCATAGACTCACACAGATGGCAAACCATTTATGTGCATAGAGTTTTAGGAATAAACTAATGCCCTGTTTCGCTATGGAGTTCATGAGAGTTCGTTATAATCTTGGCTATATTAATTTTCTTCTCTGAGATAGCTACTACTGAGAGATACTTCTGATCTTCCAATAGGATTAATGACCTCCTTATAGTATCTTAATTTTATTTTAACTGCCAAATTTTCCTCACACCACAATTTATCTTTAAACTTAGAACTAATAATATTTTTGACATTATCAATGTTCTGCAAAATGTTGTACTCATCAATGCCCCAATGGTTTAACCAAGTCATGGTATATTTACACCAACACCGCTTGATGCTTAGTTGGTTTTGACTTGAGTTTAAAGAAATTTTAGGAAGTCTCTTGTTTCCCATGATATTTATCTTGTGCTTGTATGCCAGGTACCTAGTCATAGCCATGCTCTCGATGGGGGAAAGGCCCACTTCTATGGGGAGAATAGGATAAAGGCGTATTGATTTTAATTTTGAGGTTATAAGTTATAAACCGCTTCTGGATTTGCTCAATCTTCCTCCAATATTCTCTAGAAATGTTGCACCCCCATACTTCACAACCATACAAGATAACATGGATGACAAAAGTTTCAAAGAGGAACTTCTTTTTATCCCACATGACCAGATTGGATGATTTATAGTTATTTTCAAGACAAAAATAATATTTCCACCCTCCATTAATCCTTTTCTCAATGCTATAGTTCCAATTGAGCTTGTGATGAATATCAATTTTGAGATACTTCTAAGAAGTTACTTCCTCTACAATTCTATTATCATAAATAAAATTTGTATAGGTGCCTTTATTAGATTTTATACTCATGATTTTTGTCTTGTCGGTGTTAACAGTCATACCCATGTTAGATCAAAAATATTTAAGAATTCTTAATTGCTTATCAAGATCAGAACGATGCCTTGCCATAAGAACAATATCATCAACATAAAGTAGGAGGATGATAACTATCCTAGCTAAGATTGTACCAGTGCAACCTGCTTCTTCTAAACATGTTTCTATCTTATCAATGTAAATTCCAAAAAGGGTAGGGGAGAGGGGGAAACCTTGTTTAACTCCAATATTACAATTTATATCCATTTTCCACCCCTCATTATTCTTAAAATTCGAAATGAACTTTTCATATAACCTTATCACGACATCTTTCAACTCAAAAGGAACCTTAAGCTCCTCTAGCCTATTCCACATGTTATTTCTAGGCACTGTATCAAAATATTTTCTAAAATCCTCAAAGGAACAAAATATGTCATACTTATTATTACGCCATTCCATTTCAATGACCCTAAGCATAATGAGGTGGTTCGTGGTTGATTGATGCCTTCTAAAACCTGCTTGGCCTTTAGCCTGCTTACCTTCCATTTCTAGCCATTCATTGATCTTCTTTTCTAAGATAATACCATATAACTTAACTAAGAGAGGGATAATCATAATAGTCTGATAATTAGAGGGGTCATTTTTATCACCACTTTTGAAAATAGTAATAACGAGGCTTTGAGTCCAAGGTGTAGGAAACCCTTACTTGACCGCTAGATTAAAGAGTTTGTGGATGTGTGGGATGAGAACATGCCCACCAATTTTTAAGATTTCTGGTTCGTAGCCTTGAATGTCTTTGGATTTTCCATTTGCTAAGCGCTTAACCCTGAAATATATGTCTTCTAACGAGAAAACTTATTTCATTGTAAGAAGGGTTTGAATGTTATATATGATGTCCGGGGATTCATAAAACTGTTTAAGATAGGAATTCCAATCTTTTAAAGCAATTTTATTGTCTTCTTTTGTTTTGCAAGTTATAATTTTCTTATAGAGGTGTAGGAGGTTTTCCTGTGTTTTACTTAGATAATGCCTTTTTTTTGTTTTAATTAATTATTTGTAGTGATTTATCTTGTCCTTTTTTATAGAATATGTAGTAGCTTGCTTAGTTTCTTTTCTCACATCTTTGGACTCTTGATCATACCAAGGGTTGGTTCTACTATTGCTTGTTTTAGTCAAGACTTCAATAGAGAACTTGTTAATGGACGACGAGAGGGTTGTAGAAAAATTATAGTAGATATTTTCTATATTCTCCATACTAGATAAAGTAAACAATTCATTTTTTAGATCATTGAGAAAAATGTTAGCTTTATTTTTATCGAAGATCAGGTGTTTTTTGCAATGATAGTTTTCCTCATTGGATCGCTGTGCATGGAAATATTGAGAGTTATAATTAAATTTCTATGATCAGAGTTGAGCTCATGGTCATTGAAGATGTTGAAATCTATTAATTTGTTGTATAGAGAGATATTAGATATAACATAATCTACCACACTACTACCAAGCCCATGGATACAAGTCATCTGGATAGATTTTGTCCATTTTGTGAGACCGTTGCAAATGAGAAGATCTTGACTGCTACAACGTTTGAACAGCTCAAAACGAAATAAATTTTCACCTAGATGTTTAAACTTCTTTTGTACCTATTAACTAGCTCAAGGTCTTCGTCTAACCAAAGAGGATCAGGGTTGGAATAATTTATTAAAAGAATAGTGTGGTTACTAGAAGTTCGAGCATTGAAGTCACCCATCAAAAGGATATTTCCTTCCTTAAACTAGAAATATCATGTTCTAAACCATTATAAGGAAAATTTTTATCTAATTTGTTTTTCTTATAGAAGTTGGAATTAATAGAGGAAAAATAACACATGATTATGTAGGTTTTTTCATCATTAATGTCTGTGATCTCATTAGCCGATGTTATAACATTAATCATATACAATAACTTTCTAGATGCCTTCCATCTCTGCCAGATTATTATTAAGAGTGTACACTACTCCCAATATGTCAACAAAGGGGTTTCATTCTAGATAACTAGCAATGGAATGTTGCATAACACCATAGGCTACTTGCCCATCATATACAAGTTAGTACTATATTTTTCATGTTTGCAAACATATTGACATGCATAATTCTGACAATTCAAATACCTATCGTTGTTTGTTTGGTAGACTCTGTTTTAGTCCTTGTATCCTTGCAATACTTGTTGGAGTCTCTGACAATGTGTTTTATTCCATTGTCTAATTTTGAGTACCCATGTCTTTCTTTCTTATGCTAAGCAAGTCTTCTATACCATAGTTCACAAGGACTGTGTACTGGTTCTGAATTTGAGTGTCACTTCCTCATTCTTTACTGCATCCCTTCTTATCCAAATACTGAGATGAATAAGAGGTTCTTCTTTATCATGGGTTGAATCCTTCTGGATTAAAGTACATATTCCTCATCACTATCTTATTTTGTAGATTCTTTTCTGGTTCATCCTCTTCAATAATGTGAGCATGATGCCTCTTATTCTTGTTTGTCTTGGAGGTCCTTTGTTTCTAGGACAATCTCTGGAGTAGTGTCCCTTCTCATAACATGGGTAACATATGATACCAGATAGATCTCTTCTAGGTATCCTTTGTTTTTTGTGATGACGGTCCTTCTTATTGTGACTTATTCTAGTGTGAAATGTGAGAGCTTGATCATCATTTTCTCCCATCTTTTCTTCTCTTGTTATTATCCGAGCTTCTTCTTGAGCACATTATTCCCATAGTCTGCTGAAGGTGATCAAATTCTTCCTTGCACACATTCCTTGGATGAATGAGTCCCATGATCTTGGGAGACCATTCAAGGTGGTCATAACAATCTCTCCTTTTTCTACCTTTTCTTCAACTACTTCAAGTTGTTCCTTGATTTGAGCAACCTTTGTGACATAGGATTGTATGGTATCCGACTTTAGAATCTTCACATTCTTGAGCAAGTTCCTCAATGTCATCTTTCGATTAATGTTCATCCCTTCGAATAACGTCGTCAAAGCATCGAACATCTCCTTGGGTGTCTTCAAAGATGACACACGAGGAATGAGATGATATTTAATAGAATATGCAATGATTCTCTTGGCCTTGACCAATCTCTTCTTGTGGATAGATTTTGCTTCATGTCCCTCTGGTTATGAAACCTCCTTATTAACATATTTTTCCTGATCATTATCCTCTAGGATAAGAGAGATTATATACTTCCATTATCAGAAGTTATCTACCCCCTCAAGCTTCGTGTGTTGAGTCATTTTGAAATGAGAACCTCAAATGGAAATAACAATGAAATATATATTACCAATTTGAGATGCCCAAGATGATTATGGATTTGGATGACCTAAGGTTCCATAGAGAAACCCTAATTTTACAAATTTGGAATTTCAAACTTTTGATTGGACAATAAGATGTGGCTCTTCAAGGCATGTTTTCCAATGTACACCTTTTTCCAATTTGATGGAGGAAAACCCCAAAAGCTTGATGCCCTAGTTTTCTCCTGACACTAGTGTCTGGGTCAAAAATGAAAATGATTCAAACTTGAGTCTACTTCCTCCAAAATATGCACCCTGCTAAGGAGAATTATGCTAGCCATCTTTTTTTGATGATTTTTGGAGAGAATACCTTGAACTATGAAACCCTAATTTCTCCAATTTCTTCTATAGAATTGTCTGATATTGATTCTATTGTATCTACAAAATTAGTGCTCCTTAACATCTAAAAATTTGGCCTAAGAGAGCCTGATCTGTCTTCTTTCCAACCCCATAGTTTAGAGAAGAATTGGATTCCCCAAGTGAAACTTATACTAGGTTTCCCAAGGTGACTTGTTTGAGGATTGGTTCAGTATAACGAACTTGTACAGACTTCCACATGTCACAGTTTCAACTTCAGGGTATAAAACTCGCACCACATAAAATACTGTTCATTCTCTATCTTCAACATCTTTCAGAATTTTATTTGGACCTTCCTATCCTGATATATAACAATTCTCCCTAGGTCACCTATTTAAGACTGAATTTTAGAAGAGGCTGGAGCCCTGATTTGGAGGAATCATACCTCCTAAATTATAACGGATATGAGGCTGAAACTCTCATACAACGTACAAAATGATTTTATCTTTGACATGTCGAAGTTTCAGATCTTGATCCTTCTCCAAACTCGATTTATAACAAAAATTCCAAGATGGCTATATTTTTTTTTCTAGGGTTTTCAAGCATGAAACCCTAATCTCAAGTAGTTGCAATTATAACAGTATTTCGGCTGCATAGTTCCTTCTTTAAGGGTGTCTCTGATGCAATGTTAGAGTTTGTACTTTAATTCAATTTGATTAGTATATTTGTCTGAAAGAATAAAAAGCATAACAAGATACACAAGACACAAAGATTTTCTTCGGGGAAACCATAAAGGAGAAAACCCCACAAAATTTCTCAAAATAGCTCCATCAATAATACAATATCATAATATGAAAAAACCCCAAAATAAGAATTCTTCTACAACTCTCTCTCTCTCTCTCTCTCTCCTCTAGCGAAGTTTTCCTCTCTCTCTCTCTCTCTCTCTCTCTCTCCTTATGCAAACTTGAGAGTGAGTGAGTGTGTATCAAATGAGGGAGGGAAAATACCTATTTATATTCTTTAGTTGTGTGACTTACTTACCTAGCTAGGTTGGCCTCCTAACCTAACAAGGCCGACTTCTCCTAGGGAGACTAAAAAATACATTTTCCTTTATTTATTCTAGGGACTATTGCCCCAACTTACAACGAAGGTTTTACTTCAATGACCAAACATAATAATGACATCCCGAATGGAATAAAACCATCTCTGATGAGGGTATAACCAAATACACTAATAATATATTTCGATGTTAATTTACAACAACGATTCCATAGGCAAGTATCAATCAATTAATGTAAATTTGATGAATGTGATTTTAGAGTATGATAGTTTGAGTTTACAGAAATGTTGGTTGATCTAAACCCTATGAGAGAGAAAGTGTTATTATCCTTAATCCTTAACTTGAAATACAAACAAGATACCATAAATTCTCAAAGCCTCATTCATTATTGTGGAAATTTATGT
Source organism: Pseudotsuga menziesii (assembly GCA_001517045.1). Taxonomy (NCBI): domain Eukaryota; kingdom Viridiplantae; phylum Streptophyta; class Pinopsida; order Pinales; family Pinaceae; genus Pseudotsuga; species Pseudotsuga menziesii. The sequence continues at coordinate 100,386 of LPNX010565425.1, read as the reverse complement.
TACCGAGAGTTTTAATGCAAAAAAAAAATTTCCTCTTAACTAGAGGTTTAATGGATCTTAACGTTGTGAATATTTCAACCTTAGGGTTGTTATGAAATATAGAACAAAATCGTAGTGTAAGATTACTATATATCAAGTCTTACCACCCCAATTTTCTATGCAATTGAAGGAGAAAAAGTACGAAATTGTCCTAATATGTTTCAATGGTCTAGGGAAATCTCATCATGCATAATCCATATCTTAAGATTTTTGCTATCAAGGGTTTTAATGCAAAAGAAAATTTCCACCTCTTAAATGGAGGTTTTATGGTTCTTAACTTTTGTGAATTTTTCAACCTTAGGGTTATGAAATGTAGAACTAAATAAAAATGAAATATTACAATATATTAATCCTTCAACACCCCAATTTTCTAAGCAATCCAAGGATAAAAGATACCAAAGTGTCCTATTTCATTTTAACACTCTAGGGAAATATCAGCATGCATAATCCATATTTGAAGACTCATTTACAATAGTGGAAAAACTCTTATCTTCAATTACAATGTTAAACCACTTAACGTAATTTCCCTCTACTTAATATGTCAAACCAACAAGACATATAACTGTAAATTATAAACCATAATGAACATGGATCACTGAAAATTAAATATGCAATTTACACAAGTATTGGATTGTTTAAAACTTCATTAATATGCAAGAGATGAAGTTTTTGTGCATACCATAGTCTTACCGCAAGGCTGGTACAATCCTCTAGTTCTCCAAAACCCTAGTTAAATAAAACCAAGAAAACCTTAACTAAACCAAGGAGATCCAACAAGATCAAATCCTCGAGCAAGTCCTCCAAGGTGGGACAACTCATCTTGTTCTTCCCCACCAAGTACAACCCAGGGTTTCATCTCAAAATCCTAATCTCCAAATCTGCTAAGGACGAAACCTAACCCTATACTTCAAGATGCTCTAAGAGGATCAAGAAACCTTAGCAATTTTGAGAGAGAGAGAGAGAGAGAGAGAGGATGGAAAGTGCACTCCTAGTCACACCCCTACATGAGTGAAAAGAATGATGAGATAGTCACATAAATCTCTCCTTCCTCTATATAGATGGGAGTTAAGGGATTCCAACAATACAATGTGGGCCAATTCCCTTACAAACAAACTACAATAGCACATGTAGGCTCACACAAGTGAAGCACTCCACTCCATAGGTACACATGTCATGCTTCAAGGTGATTTCATACACAATAAGTGCTCCTGGATGATGTATCTACATAAGGTGTGTGTGTCCACACCCCTCAGTAACAAGCACATACATACTTCGTCACTTCTCCTCAATTGTGTACTCCACTAGGCCCACTCCCACTACATGAACATTGTTGCAATTGAGGCATCCTTGAATCAACTCCAAGCTTCCATACATGAATCCAATCTACTCCATGTTGTCTAGGACCTAATACACTCTTCTAAGTTGCACAATGATCCTCCTCCTAAGTAAGGCACTCTCTAAGCAAGTGAATATTTGCACGTGGATATCATGAAGGATACTCCCCAAGGTGTAAAGAGAACTCCAATTCCCTATGGAATAATTCCAAGCAAGATCCTAACTGAGGTCCAACAACCACTAAGAAAAACTATCTCTATTGTGCAAATCTATCATAGACCATCTCCCACGTGTTAATCCATCTTGAACCATCTCACATGTTTCAATCCATCTTGGACCATATAGGGGTTTAATGCACACCATGTACTCCAATTATCATGAAGCACCCACAAACATGTTGTAAAAGATTTCAGAGTAACCCGAAAGCTAACACTCATTTTCATGAGGAAAGTATTTACATTGACAATAGTCGAATCCCTCTATAACTCTGGTCCAAACCTAGTATTTACAAATATGTACTTGTTTCAATCTCAGAATCCACCATTATCACCTGTAAATAATATTGTCCGCCTATGAATATGAAGAAATATTACCCTAAAACAAAAGGAACCTACACAATATCTCTCTTACAAACAAATGAGATATGATTTAAAAAAATAATGGCGACAAAATCAACAAACTGTGTGGAAACAGAATATGAGAAGTTCCATCCAACCAATGAATGAACAAAAGGTCCCAATAAAGTTTAACTTCGGATGGGCTGCTTCACAAATGATGTGACAATTTTACTCAATGTTTCGAATATCTTTTAATCTTGTCTCATAACCTATAACATCTATGACACCAAGGGACCATGAGACACCAATATAAGAAAGAGTAAATACATAAATCATTTTCATCAATATGCTTTGAGGACAAAGCATTTCTAGAGAGGAAGGAAATGTTATGGACATAAATAACTTTAACATCCATAAGATAATATCAATAATAATAATTAATTAATTAATTAATTAAGAGACATATTGAAAAACTGTCTCATCGAAAATATATGACTATGAATGAAAGGGCGCCCCATCTAGAGATATATATGAGACCCTTAGTTGTCATCTATCATCTTATATCTCATTCATTTTCTAATACATTTACTCAATATATTATTTTACTCTAAATGGATTACTTTATATTCCAGAAATTTTGGATAATTAGTGTGTGAATGAACTCTGTTTGTTTCATCATAAAAGACTTTCGAAGCTATCTTGTGATGTTTGGGTCATTTTCGTTATAGGAATTACTATTGTGGCCTAGTAAGCCCAAATGTTAACCATTTTTCTATGGAATCATGAAGTTGCAATTTGGCTTGTTGCTATGGAACATTCTCATGAGATGTATTTATTGATAAAATATACTAAGTTTGGTTAGTGATGTGGTGAGATAGGCTTGGATCACTAAAGGTGAAATATTCATATTATGATATTTTATATAATATCTAGTTAGTTGCATGTATATTTAGTTGTATATGTGCACATATATTCAATTGTGTAGGTATCCAAGTCTTACTATTTGAACGAAATCACCATGAGGGAATTTTGTATCATTGTTGATATTAGTCTATTATGGTGATTAACTAAACTAACAAGTTTTTGTGCTTCTAGATGTGACATGGGACTACCACAAAGTTGAGGATGCTTGAGGTTACAATTGAAGCATTTGAAGCAAAATAGATGCATAATTCCCTAAAAATACATTACCAAAACAAGTATACGACTAGAGCACCATATACATGTCTTACTACTGTGCAATTACTACATTACACCATATCTTGATTTATACAGAGATTGCATAAAGGAGATACTTTGTAGGTCATATTTTTGAGAAGGGTTATGATGAAAATCTATTGTATGTTATTCCACTGAAATGTCCCTATATATCTGCTATGCTACCCAAGAGAGAACTTGATGAGTTTAGAGCCTATACTTATAGTATGATATGATCCAAAACAATGTGCTTACTAGAATTTATGCATCCACAACAATAGCTATATTAAGTTTCCCTCGCATAATAAATCAATTATGTTATGGAAACATAACTATTAAGAAAACAAACAAACATATGAATCTTTATCACAACATACACAATTTATGCGAGTGACTTTCACTTTTGCATTCCCTTATTTTTAAAGGGTTCAATTTGCAAAGTATTTTTAAAGGGCGCAATTTGCAAAGTATCAATATGGTATTTCTCATGACAATACTTACCTCCACTAAATATATGTGTTTTCCTAAAAACTAAACACCATATTAATATAAAAGGAATACCACTATAAATTTAAAGCTTAGGAAGATAGTTGTAACATTCAGATTCTCAAGGTTCTAAGTTCAATCTGCAAGGACAACTTACATAGTACCAACAAAAACTTGGAAATATAACTGAAATATTCATTCTTTTTGGGCCTTTGATTTCAAACTTATATGCAAAATTAATTTAGCTCAAAACTTCCAACTCTATGAAAAATTATTACTCTTAAAATAGTCTAGAACATCCTGGTTTACAATGAGCAACTGAGGTTCCTTAATAGGCTTCAAGCCTTTGCTCAAAGATCTCTAAAATGAAAAGACACATTTTTGTGTGATGGGAAATGGTATTTCTGAAAAGGTGGTGTCATGATTCTTTTGATAAAGTAAATGTTTGACATAAATCTAACAAACAAACTTTCCATTAGTATGAGCATGATGACAAGATGTTATAAGACCATGTTTTTGGTGCATCACTGGTGGGGATAACTACAATAATTATGTTCCAAGAGAAACATCATCAAATATATATTCAAAATCAAGTTAATGATAGTTATCATTGACCTAATAGACATCTTCGTGGACATGGTAAAACATGTTGAAATCTATATCCATAGTATGGATAAAATGATTGTAGAAGTTTTTACGAAGGTTAGTTTCATCTCGAGTGTAAATTGCCTATAGTGGTATGATAGAGACATAAGATGGAGCTAAAAAGTCCTTTGTATCTTGATTACGAGGTTAACTCATTGTCAACAAAGACAGTTGAGATTTTGCATTCCGATGAAGGTGGAGAGAATACCAAGGCAATGGAGTGGTGTCGATATCAAACCATAATTATATGTGCATTATTCAACTGGCAAGTATCAATCAATCAATATAAATTTAATGAATGCGATTTTAGAGTATGATACTTTGAGTTTTCAGAAATGTTTTCTGATATAAAACTTATGAGAGTAGAGATTCTCAGAGAAAGTGTTGTGATCCTTAACCCTTGAAATACAAACGAGATATCATAAATGATCAAAACCTCTATCATTATTGTGGAAATTTCTATTATCAATAATTTTAATGCAAAACAAAAATTTCACCTCTTAATTAGAGGTTTCATGGATCTTAACCCTATGAATTTCTCAACCTTAGGGTTGGCATGAAATATAGAACAAATCCCATTTTTCTATGCGGTTGAAGGAGAAAATATACCAAACTGTCCTAATAAGTTTCAACACTCTAGGGAAATATTATCATGCATAATCCATATCTTAAGATTTTTGCTTTCAAGGGTTTTAATGCAGATAAAAATTTCACCTTTTAACTAGAGGTTTTATGGATCTTAACCATTTTATTTTTCAACCTTAGGGTTATGAAATGTAGAACAAAATAACGATTGAAGATTCCAATATATTAATCCTTACCACCCCAATTTTCTAAGCAATTGAAGGAGAAAATATACGAAAGTGTTTTAATACATTTCAATGCTCTAGGGAAATATCATCATGCATAATTCAAATTTAAAGACTCATTTACAATAGTGAAAAAATTACCCATATTATTACAACATCTCGATCCAAAGAATATAGACCACTTGTGAATATTAAGGAACATTACCCTATAACAAAAGCAACCTACCAAATTCCATTGTCCTGCAAGTCGATGTTACATTCCAATGTCAACAAACACCATGTCCTATAAATATAATCATATCGCCATACAAGATTAAGACAATCAAATCACATCTATCAAAGTCACAAAGATATAAATCAGCACAAGTCAACTCATCAATCCTGAAATAGCAAGCTCATGGTAAGGTAACAACCTATGCAAGGCCATTAACAAATTGTTCACGTAAGAATCCATCTCATGCACTTCTCTAGAAAATGAATTAAGTTGAACTAGGTCAACTCTCTCATATCGATAGAATCAAGAGTAACATCATGAAAAAATCCCTTTGTCTAAGAGAATCCAACAACCTTGTCCTTATATTTTATAATACTCCCATCAAGTGCAAATTTGCCAATCAATCTCAACATCATCCTCCATCAAGGTATTATGCCTCTCCTTAAGACAATTGGAAGGAAAATGGATGGGCGAAACTAATGCAACATCAGTACTATATCTCATAGGAGGTCTACTTTCTATCACTGAATATCTTGGTGCTCTTATATGCTCTCGAACCACCTATGATGTTGAGGTAAGGCATCTTGACCTCCTGTGTGCTATAGTATAATGGGAGGGAATTTCCACACCAATCTTGCCACATATCCCTTTGAATCTAACTAATATTAATCCTTGGAATCCATCTTTGCAATAATAACTTCCTCTTTTCCTACTCAATCACCGAAGGACAATCCTGTGAACTAGAATTCCTTGCATTCTTATAATATATCACATCTTTATTCAGCATAGTTTCCCACTATGTTTGAATATTGATCTTGTGATTTGTAGAAGCATCAATGTATTTATCAACACAAGATTCCATGACAACATCCATTATTGGTTATGAACTTGTTTGCATGGCATCCCACTATGCATGCGCCTCCTCAAGGATGAAAGGATTTTGCAAAATCTAATTGGAATGTACAAGTTCCATTGGATCAACAAATAACATGTAAAGGCCACCCTCTCTCATCCCATTATCCAAAGTTCTTGGACTAGCCAGACTGCAATAACTGATTGTGTAATGTTTCCCCTCAAATGAAACTCTCCACTGTACATACGACCATACAAGAAACATAAATAAGATTATTTTCAAACCAAGGACAAATAAAATATCACTTAGATTAAGAACATCATATAAAGGAATCTAAAAAGAAATTGAGCCAACTCTAATCAAAAGATAAGTGACAACATCACCAAGCTCATTGCTCATGTCTTTCCTTTGCTCATGACTCCTTTTGAATAAAGACCTGCCATATGTCGTCTTTTGAACATCCATTGTCTACATACCATCCAACACTAGATATGATATGAGCATGTATATTCAAATCCCATAAGACGCTTAAACAATTATTCAAGAGTGTTAAAGATAAATCCAATTTGTTCCTATCCCAAGGAGTCTACCTATTAGGATTATTATAATCCTCCATTGTTCATTTATAGTCTATTGATGATTTTTTCTAGCACAGGGAGACATATTTACTGTACTGGAGTATGGGGAATACATATAGCGGTTAAATCCACTTACTGCATGTTCATGCATGAGTTTAAGTGCCCCTGAGACCATTCCATGCATTTTAGGAGCCACTCTGAGTGCCACCAGCGGACTCCATCATATGGTTGTGGTACGCAACCAATTATGCTAAGTCTATCTTTAGGTACATTCAGTTATATCACTCTCAGTTAGTCTAGCGCCAGTTTTATGTGGCTACATGGGGAAGTGGCACCTTTTTCATGTACCGTGTCAATTTAACTCGTTTAACTGATTGTTAGACTGATTTAGTTATCTAGAGTTAGAATAGTGGCTCCCATGCAATGATTTAGACACTCCTACTTAGCCAGATAGTCAGTATTGAGTTGGTAGATTCGAATCTTATGCACATGATTCGAATACTACTTATTGTAACACCATTGTATACTGCTGGAATTACTTAAGATTAATGTTGTAATTTACTGATCAATTCTTATCAGTTTTGTCTGAAATTTGTCTTGTTCAGTGTACATTGTTCTTACTATTCCACTGCACAATTATACCTTTCAATTGTTCTTATTCCCTATAGATAAATGGCTTAATAATTCAAACATGGTATCAAAGCCTTATTCAGGCTAGTAGAAAGTGTTGTTTGATCTCCAGTGTACATTAGAAGCAACTGAGTTTCCACATAAATCCTGGAATGATACCCTTGCTCCCTCTGAATTCTGTTCAGAGAAGTCTATATAGGTGTGACAGACTCTGAGAAAGTGTACATGTTGAGGTGGAAATGCTTGAAACTAACATCATTGCGAATTGATTTTGGTTTTGCTGTGATATTTGCAGGTATCTACGTAGCTACTTGAAGAATTGACTGTTTCAACATACAGATAGATGGATTCCTCAGCTCTTGTACCCTGTATCCTTATACCTTTCAACTATTAAGATCGGAGGGTAGATATGCAGGTAGCCTTGCGCAAGCTTTGCCTGTATAGGATGACTATGGGTAGAGAAATTGAACCCAAACAACATGTTGAAAAGAATAAGTTTTTAAATCGGCTTGATGAGGATTTTGGATTCATGTGTACTCATATCTCCTAGGATTTTCTGTTCCATCTTGAGGGACTTAGGAATCCGAAAGAAGCTTGGGAAAAAAATGAATTCTTGTTTGGAAAACAACATGAACTTTGAGGGCACATATTGGAGAATGAGCTCATAACCCTACAACCTAGCAACTTCGAATCCATTCAATAGTTATTTACAAAGTATAAGTCTCTAGTACCACAATGCAAACAATGTGGATTGGAGAGGAAATATGAGCAACTTGTGTTGTCTGTTCTTAACAAACTTGGTTTTGAGTACTCTATCTTTGTCTCTACTTTCCATTTCGGAAAAACTTCCATCCCCAATTGGAAGACGCCTTCTCTAGATGCTTTTTCAAGTCCTTAATACATGAGCGGGATAAAGTGGTTCAAATGGGAGTGATTCAATCCTCCAAGAATCAATCTCTCTTGATGTCAGAATCAAACAATGCGTAAGATAGAGGAAAGCACATGGGGAAGGATCCCAAATCCACTGATTCAAATCCAAAAGAGAATTATAGATCTTTTGAAGGATCCTAGGGTTCCAAGAAAAAGAAGGAATTCGAAAAGACTAGATGTCCCTATTGTATGAGAGGCTTTCATCCAGAAATCCAGTGCATGAAGAATACCATTAAACAGCTGTCCACACTCCTTGAACTGAACAATATTTATCGTCCACAAAGAGTAAAGAATTATGATATTGGAAAATCAACACAAGATCATGAGAGGTTCCATGCTGTGAAGGAAATCCTCAATCCGTCGAAGGCTTATTTGATATATTCTGGAGCATCCAACCACATGGTTTCCTCCTGGGAATCCTTCACCATTCTCACTCTATCGGGAGGACCTAACATTCACATGGGATATGACTCCCAAATCCAAGTAGCAGGTGGAGGTTCTATTAAAATCCGGCATGGTGAGTTCAAGAATGTACTCTATGTTCTCTCTCTTGCAACAAATTTGTTGAATGTTTATTAGATGGCCCATATTGGCTCGCCAAAGCAAGTTGTATTTGGTCCTGACTCAGTGGAGATATCATATATCTCAACTGGGAAGATTATAGTGAAGGGTGTTGCAAACCATGCCTCCAAGGCATATGAATTCTCACACTTTCTTCCATACTCAGCTCCAACACAATCTCAACAGCCATTCGAAAGGGGAGGTATAAACTGTATTTCATCTCCATTTGAATATAATGATATGTTATCAAATATTTCAGTTTCAGATGATGAGGAACAAGATCCACATGATATTGATATTGAGATTGTACCTCAAGATGATCTAGATCTAGATCCAACTCCTATTTCAAATTAGAATCCTAAATGGGATGAAAATCTCATTGAAGCAACTAGGAATTATGTTGGGGATGCAGATGATAGAAGAAAAACGAGGTCCTAGAATCAGAAGGAATGTGTTGCACTCTCTCACACAAATTCCCTACCTACAGAGTGGTGCAACCAACTTCCACATAGATGCTAGCTACTTAATGATAGCAAATGATAGCAAATGATCCACAATTTGGCCCACTGAAGAACAAAAAGGATTATTTCATTCCTCATCCAGCAAGAAGAGACAAAAGAAACATTCAACAGATCGAAAGAAGATGGAAAGTTTCACATGCAGAGTACCAGGATGCTGATGCACAAAAGAACCACGATTCTGCATAGCTGCTCCACAGAGCTAAACATTGCAACAAAATTTTGCAATTTATTCCCAAAGAGGAATATTTTTCTCCTAAGAATAGCTTGTTTTTCCTGTTCCTGCTTATTTTGAGGGGGAGGTTTCCCATGAGGTTTTCCCCATTTTGCTTATTTTATTAAGTAATTTTATTTTTCATTAGATTGTATGGGTTACTTTTGGCCTAGTTGCTAGGGCCCAAAGTTGTCCAAGTCAGGATTAAGGGGGGGTGTTAGGATTATTATAATCCTCCCTTGTTCATTTATAGTCTATTGATCATTTTTTTTAGCATAGGGAGAACTATTTACTGTACTAGAGTATGCAGAACACATATAGAGGTTAACTATCACTTACTGCATGTTCATGCATGAGTTTAAGTTCCTCTGAGACCATTCCCTACATTTTAGGAGCCACTCTGTCTGCCACCAGCAGCCTCCATCAGTTGGTTGTGGTAGGTAACCAGTTATGCTGAGTCTATCTTCAGTTACATTCAGTTAGCTCACTATCAGTTAGTCTAGCACCAGTTTTGCATGGCTGCATGGGGAAGCAGATCCTTTTTCCACCTACCTTGTCAGTTTAACTGGTTTACCTATTTTAACTGATTTTTTGATTGATTTAGCTATCCAAAGTTAGAATAGTGGATCCCATGCAGTGATTTAGATACTCCTAGTTAGCAAGTCAGTCATTTTTAGTTGGTAGATTCAAATCTTATCCACATGATTCAAATATTACTTATTGTAACACCATTGTATACTGCTGGAATTAATAAAGATTAATGTTGTAATTTATTGATCAATTCTTATCAGTTTTGTCTGAAATTTGTCTTGTTCAATGTACATTATTCTTACTATTCCACTGCACAATTATACCTTTCAATTGCTCTCCTTTCCTGTAGATCAATGGTCAATAATTCAAACACTACCAAAGTCCTTGCTCCTATGGTAAAATCTACATTGGACAAAATGATAGATCTATCCAAACTTGTCTCAAAGTGCATATCACAGACACCAATAACAATTGTCTCAATAAACTGATTATAGTAGAGCATTCCTTCATCACTAAACACCAAATTTGTTCTGATCTTGAACCTAAATTCCTGCCCACTCTTCTCGGACGATTAAAGAAGCTTTAGAAATTGAAAAACATCCAAAAAACTTTAATCGAGAAGATGACTATAATCTAAGCTATTCTTGGAAACTTTTAATCCATATTTCAATCATTGAATCTTGAAATCCTGGACAATCTCTTAACCCCCTACCTCTTCATAGTTTTTATAAATTCATATCATCTCCTTGTAAGTATCTTATGAGTAAATTTCATTTTTATGTCTCCGTACCTTATTATTATGATATACCCTTATTAACCTAGACTTCTTAATTTCCTATTTATTTCATTTCTTTTATAGTTGTAAGTTTTATTTAATTTATTAATATATATTTTTTCCTATTCTTATTAACTTATTATGTATTATCACTTTTTAATTATGTTTAATTTTTATTCTACTAATCTTATTTTAAACTCACTATTTTTTATTCTAAAATAGTTTCTTTTTAAGTCACTTCTCCTTAATTTTTTAAATTTTTTATTAACCAAATATAACATTTTTATCATATCTTAATGTTAAATTTGTTATTTTTAACTACCATAATATACATACTATATCACTATATTATCAACTTTTTACTTCTATACAAATCTTTATGTCTTTTACTAACAAACCATTCTCTATTTTCTTACATCATATCTTAACATAATATGCATACTTTAAAATATATTATCAAATTTTGATTCATATACAAATCTTTATTCCTTTTGTTAACATGAATTATTCTCTATTTTGTTACATCATATCTTAACATTTTTTTCAAAAATATAAATAATAAAAATGTAATTTTATCTTTAATTAATTTCTAAATAAGAATGTAATAAAAACTTTTAATAATTAATTGTTTACTAATTATTAGTCAAAGTTTATTTTGTTAGAATGCTTTTTAACTTTTACAATATTTTTATTTATTTAAAAAGAAATTCTTATTCCTTATATTATTCACAACCTTTTTTAACCTAAAATATTACACCGTGATCCCTTTGATGTAACTCTTTTACTAAATAATTATAAATTTATATAAGAGGTCTTCTTGTTGTTTTTTACAAGAGCCACCATGATATTATGTTCCTTAATATTATTATATTATCCATGTTACATTTATTTATATTATATTTTTAATGATCTTGACTTTAAGTTTTATTATTTTATAAATTATTTACTCATTCTAACTTTAAGCTTTGATATAAATTATTTAGATTTATTCTTTTTTATTAAATTAATTAATTTTTTTTAACCCATCTATAATGGCTACTCCTAGTTTATCTCAATTAAATTTTTAATTATTTATCTCCTTTGTTTCTATTTAATAGACTATAATCTTTTAATTTTGCATATACTTTCTATGGATCTTAAAGATGGGTGAAGTGTCTACTAAAAATTCTTGGATTGTTTAAAACCATTAGAGAGTGAAACTCCATAAATTTTATCATTAGATACAATGTTAGAAGTCAAAGGGCGCTCGCACGAAGTTGGTTCCATTTTTTACTGCCACTTAAGAAATCAGAAACACACTTCCGAAGTGCAACTCAAGAACACATATGTGTTATTGATGGTACGTTCGGAATAACCCGAGCCCAAACAAAAGGCTAAGGTTTCATAAGGAAGTATTGCATATGCGTTTTGTAAAAGTTAAATATTGCATATGTGATATTTAACTTTTACAAAACGCATATGCGATACTTCCTTACGAACCTTAGCCTTGTGTTTGGGCTCGGGTTATTCCGAACGTACCATCAATAACGCATATGCGTTCTTGAGTTGCACTTCGGAAGTGTGTTTCTGATTTCTTAAGTGGCAGTAAAAAGTGGAACCAACTTCGTGCGAGTGCCCTTTGACTTCTATTATAAATATCACAAGTGCGATATATTGCATATGCGATATATATCGCATATGCTGTTTTGTTTTTTTTAGTTTTCAATATCGCATATGCGATATATATCGCAGGTATACACTTTCTTAGTAGTATTATATCAAAAGTTTATGAATGCATGAGGGAAAGCCACTGATGTGAGGATAAGGTGAAGGTAGATCCAATTTACCTTGCTAAGTTCCTTCAAAAGCTATTTTTTTACCATAAAAGAAGGTTGAGATTTGGATTTTATGGAGTATGAATCTTCTTTAGCAACCCCAACTTTTTAAGGGATAATTCTTCGGTCTAGGAATCTGAACTGTTCAAAGGAAACATTTGAATAAAGGACTGGTTTGGCTATACGATCAATACTTTCATAGATGACCTTGTAATTGTAGTCACATATGAATATGGGTTAATATTGGTCAATCCCTGACGGGGTTTCATTATTCAGAATATTTGCAATAAAACCTGAGTTCAAGGGTAGATGAATCTTACATGAGATCCTTGATTCTTGAACAACTTTTACTAGATCGTCAGCCATAAGATCCAAGAAATGGATGAAAAGTTCATAGGTCTATCCATCAAGTCCCAAAGACTTTCCTACTTGAAAGGAGAGTACAATATTGTGAAATTTAGATTTTGAGACATATTTTTCTATTCCTTATCACTCGTATGGGGTTATATTATTATTAAAGAGAGAAGATATTTCCATAATTTCCTTAATGTTCTCTCTCGGGATAACTAAATATAAATATTTATAATTATGGACAAATTATTTAGGAATAGAGGAGAAATATTGGAATTCTTCTCCTTGATTATTTTTGACATTCCATACTGTATTCTCCAACCATTTTCTTGATGTGAAAAAAATGTGTATTGTTTTCTCCTTCTAAGAGCTAAATGACTCTTCTCTTTATTCTCCATTTTGCATCCATCAAAGAAAATAAACTAGATTTTTATTACTCCATAATGATGAGTTCATTCAGGGTTTCTTATTCCACCTAAGCATTGGTTAGGTATGCAATGTTCTTCAATATTTGGTCCTCGATGGTTAAGATGTTTCTCTCATAGTTGTGAAAAGTATTATTTTCCAAAATCTTTGTAATGATCATTGTTGTTTATTATGTTCAGTTGGAAGGATATCGTGGTCTCATTCTAATGAGAAAGTGAACATGGAGACCAGTGATTGGAGATAATATATTTAAAAGCTTCATATAAGAGAAACGAGATTTGAATTTAAATTGAGGCAGTACATTAGTGACTGTAACCAAGATTCCAGGTAAAATCATGTAATGATGAGATATGGTTTATTTTATAGATTCATATTTCTATGCTCACAGGTGCTATATATCGCATCTACGATATATATCGCAAGTGCGATATATCGCATATATGATATATCACATATGCGATATTGAAAACTAAAAAAAAAAAACAGAGGCCGCAGGCCTCAAATATCATTTGCACAGTCAGGGATCGATAGAGCAATAAAGCGCGTGGGCAAAAACGCAGAGGCGATTTGTGTTTTAGATTTTGGAGGTCAATTTGGAGGCCGATAGGATCCAATGGCAGGTAAATTCTCTTATCCATTTCAGTTAGTCTTCAATTCTTTATTGTTTTTCTTAATTTCATAGTTTTTTTAATTATTTAAAACAAATTTAATAAAAAAAATTGAATGAATTCAAAGAATGATTAAGTAAAACAACTTGTATTTTTTTGTTTAAATCTTAACAGATAACAGAAATAAACAAGACAATGTGGAAAACCCACCCTCTAATAACCCAGAACCTAACCCAAACATGAACCCAAACCCAAACCCGGAGGGGGAACAAGATCAAAACTCACAGATTATTGCGTGTTTGGTGTCATTGAGGCACCTTAGGTCATTTATTAGATGGGGGGATCATTTGAGACAGTCTTTAGCTGATGCATTGGACATAATAACAAACACAATTGCCAATGCCCAAGGAGATCCGTACAACATTAGCTCGTACAGAGAATCCAGGAGGCAATACTACTCCAATGGATTGAGTTATTAAGAAATCAAAGACCTTAAAATTACAAAAGACCAATTATTTTCATTATTTCGGGACCCTAACACCGGATTGGTTCCACCCACCAGTCGAGCACACATTTCCATAGGTTGGTGCATTGAACCAAACATAAAGGGAAATTGGATGGATCGTTGGTATATGGTATTTGATGAAGACCCTCATGGGAATAGGGACATCCCATTTTATTTCCTTAGGAATTTGTATGCAGAATTCATCCTAGGGAAACATGTTAACTACTTCAATATCTTAGGCTTCCAAGGTGTTGGTCATGGGATTCCCCAAGATAGGGAAGGGGCCAGGACGGATCCTAACCCTGTGCCACATCCTCCACACACACCAAAAACCCCTTGGTTATATCCTCCTTTGGGTCCTGTGATTGAGGATACACAGGAGGCATTATTTGACTTGGCAGATACATTGCTTCAGCATGGGACTAATGTCCAAGGCAATGTAGACCAAGGGGCCGGGACTTCTAAGGCCGGCCCATCTACAGATCAGACAAGAGATGCAGAGCATTTAGAGCATCATGTTACTCCACACCCTTGCACATCATGTGGAGGCATATTCTATGGCCCTGCTTCAGACTTCTGAGATGATGGATTACTTCGATTTGTAAGTAAAACTCATTATTTTCATATTATATTTTGTTTCATAATTTTCAATTGTTTCACAATTTATTTCTATTTAATTATCTAACAAATTATGTGAACAAATATGCAGCTGGTGTCCCATGGCACACCTGAGTCGCATAGTCCACCGATCAATGTTGAGAACATTGATGCGGCTGTCAATATTGCATATGGGTTTGGTTCTTCACCAATAGGGGTAAGAACTATACTTGTTAATTTGTCAACTTTATTTACATATTTATAGTACAGATTATAACATTCAATACATCATAATTTTGATACAACATGTTTTATGCAGGGTGATCAGGATGAGTACATTGATTCTCAGCCTATTCCCTCTCATGCAGAGGTAGATTCCCAAACACAAGTATTATTTTAAATATGCTTTTAATTATGTTTCGCTTTCTTTGGAAAAATCATTTTTCATCCATCATGTATATGTCTCATTTTCTTTGTATTATCTAACATTGACATATGTTATGTTATGCAGGGAACCATTGAGCCATTGGTGCTTAAAGAGCACCAATGCAAGGTTGTTGCCGACCCACCTCTTCCCCCCCGCCAGGTACATGTATGTTTCGCTTTCTTTGAAAACATCATTTTTTGTCCTTGTAGTATATATGTCTAAGATTCTTTTTATTATATAAATTTGGCATATGTTATTTTATGCAGGATTCTATTGAGGCACCGATGCTTGAAGAGCACCAGATTGATGACCCACCTATCATGAGCCAGCAGGTATGTTTATGTTTTGCTTTATTTGAAAACATCATTTTTCATCCATGTAGTATATATGTCTAAGATTATTTTTATTATCTGAATTTGAAATATGTTATTTTATGTAGGATTCTATTGAGGCACCGGTGCTTGAAGAGCACTAGATTGATGACCCACCTATCACGAGCGAACAGGTACGTTCATGTTTCGCTTTCTTTGAAAACATTATTTTTCGTCCATGTAGTATATATGTCTAAGATTCTTTTTATTATCTGAATTTGACATATGTTATTTTATGCAAGATTCTATTGAGGCACTGGTGCTTGAAGAGCACCAGATTGATGACCCACCTATCACGAGCTAGCAGGTACGTTTATGTATCGCTTACTTTTAATTGTGATTTTAATGATTCAACATGTACTCTTTAAATTTTTTGAAATTGTCTAATTGTATCTTTATCCTTTTGTATGTAGGAACGCGATTTTGATAAATATGTCCAAAAAGAAAGCTTATTCGCTAGTACAAGTAGAAGTCCTTTTTTCTCGTTCCTATTTAATCGATCCATTGGCTGCACACCTCCTCTGACAAGGGAGCAGGTAAGTTTATGTATCTCTTTCATTGTACGTTTATGTATGGCTTTCCCTGATTTGGTGCTTTCTCTTTGTAGTTTTTGTGGGTTTATGTATCGCTTTGACATATGTTACTTTATGCAGGAACCTATTGAGATAGTGGTGCTTGAAGAGCACCAAAGAGAAGTTGTTGTCAACCCACCACTTCCCCCCAGCCAGGTACATGTATGTTTCGCTTTCTTTGGTAACATCATTTTCCGTCCATGTATTATATATGTCTCTGATTCACTATTTTACCTGAAAGTGACATATATGTTACTTTATGTAGGCCCCTAGTGAGGCACCAGTGTGTGAAGAGCACCAAATCGGTGACCCACCTTTGACGATACAGCAGGTATGTTTATGTATCACTTGCTTTGTACGTTTGTGTATCTCTTTCTTTGATTTGGTGCTTGAAGAGACCCAAATCGGTGACCCACCTCTTCCCCCCAAGGTACATGTATATTTGTTGACATTGGCATATACATTTTTTTATGCAGCTTGATAGTGAGCAAGTGGTGCTTAAAGAGCACCCAATCAGGGTCGTTGTTAGTGAGGCACCACGACCCACCATTACTTACTCACGTATAGTAAGTAAAAATGTTATTTTGGTTTTGGAATTTGAACAAATGTACATAGAATTTTTAAAGGTTGGTTTAAATTAACTTACAAAATTTGGTTTTTCTGTAGTCTCCACTGATGCGACTTATCCCTCTTGTTCCGCGATGGGGATCACCAGTGAGCAGTTGGAAAAGAAATTTAGAATTCTCCGAAGACATTGGCAGTGGCAGCGAAAGGGGGGATAAATAGAATAAATGTATAGGGGGGATACATAGATGTAACGTTTTGTTCATATACACATAGATGTACTTTTTGATCCACTATTTTGTATTATGGCCATGTGGCATGACAATTTTTGTAACATTATTTCTATACATATATAATATAAAGCAAGGTTCAAATTTATACATATATGGTTGACTTGATCTTGGAACATGATATGTGTGGTTCACCTATGTGATATAATGATATGTGTGGTTCACACGTGTAGGAATAA
>LPNX010565425.1:73779-81932 GCA_001517045.1 Pseudotsuga menziesii | reverse complement strand
TATTGAAATTCTATTGGTTCTTGAATTCCAACTCACAAAAACTTATTTTGGCACATTTTCTTATAAGGCCCATTTTAGACCCCAAATTTCCTCTAATGATGGCCATGTGTTTCTAGTTCCCTCTCTTAACTTGTAAATTTCTTGAAGTAAACCCTAGTGATAGCATGGAAATTGGTGTTCATGAAATCCTAGTTGGTTTTCGATTTGTACATGTCCATGTGTTTCTAGTTCCCTCTCTTAACTTGTAAATTGCTCACTAAACCCTAGTTCCATCTCATACATTGTCAACCCTAGTTGGTGCATGCAAATTGGTGTTCATGAAAGCCTAGTTGGTGCATGCAAGTATTGGTGATCATGTGTTGCTAGTTCCCGCTCTTAACTTGTAAATTGCTCACTAAACCCTAATCCATCTCATTATTTGTCAACCCTAGTGATAGCATGCAAAGTGGTGTTCATGAAAGCCTAGTTGGTTTCTGATTTGTACATGGCCATGTGTTTCTAACTTTCCCTCTCTTAACTTTTAAATCACTTGAAGTAAACCCTAGTTCCATCTCATTATTTGTCAACCCTAGTGATAGCATGCAAACTGGTGTTCATGAAATCCTAGTTGGTTTCCGATTTGTACATGTCCATGTGTTTCTAGTTCCCTACCTTAACTTGTAAATTGCTCACTAAACCCTAATCCATATCATTATTTGTCAACCCTAGTGATAGCATGCAAATTGGTGTTCATGAAAGCCTAGTTGGTGCATGCAAGTATTGGTGATCATGTGTTTCTAGTTCCCTCTCTTAACTTGTAAATTGCTCACTAAACCCTAATCCATCTCATTATTTGTCAACCCTAGTGATAGCATGCAAATTGGTGTTCATGGAAGCCTAGTTGGTGCATGCAAGTATTGGTGATTAGGTGTTTCTAGTTCCCTCTATTAACTTGTAAATTGCTCACTAAACCCTAATCCATCTCATTATTTGTCAACCCTAGTGATAGCATGCAAAGTGGTGTTCATGAAATCCTAGTTGGTTTCTGATTTGTACATGGCCATGTGCTTTTAGTTCCCTCTCTTAACTTGTAAATTGCTTGAAGTAAACCCTAGTTCCATCTCATTATTTGTCAACCCTAGTGATAGCATGCAAATTGGTGTTCATGAAAGCCTAGTTGGTTTCCAATTTGTACATTTCCATGTGTTTCTAGTTCCCTCTCTTAACTTGTAAATTGCTCACTAAACCCTAATCCATCTCATTATTTGTCAACCCTAGTGATAACATACAAATTGGTGTTCATGAAAGCCTAGTTGGTGCATGCAAGTATTGGTGATCATGTGTTTCTAGTTTCCTCTCTTAACTTGTAAATTTCTCACTAAACCCTAGTTCCATCTCATACCTTGTCAACCCTAGTTGGTGCATGCAAATTGGTGTTCATGAAAGCCTAGTCGTTGCATGCAAGTATTGGTGATCATGTGCTTCTAGTTCCCTCTCCTAACTTGTAAATTGCTCACTAAACTCTAATCCATCTCATTATTTGTCAACCCTAGTGATAGCATGCAAAGTGGTGTTCATTAAAACCTAGTTGGTTTCTGATTTGTACATGGCCATGTGTTTCTAACTTTCCCTCTCTTAACTTGTAAATTGCTTGAAGTAAACCCTAGTTCCATCTCATTATTTGTCAACCCTAGTGATAACATGCAAATTGGTGTTCATGAAAGCCTAGTTGGTTTCCGATTCGTACATGTCCATGTGTTTCTAGTTCCCTCTCTTAACTTGTAAATTGCTCACTAAACCCTAATCCATCTCATTATTTGTCAACCCTAGTGATATGATGCAAATTGGTGTTCATGAAAGCCTAGTTGGTGCATTCAAGTATTGGTGATCATGTGTTTCTAGTTCCCTCTCTTAACTTGTAAATTGCTCACTAAACCCTAATCCATCTCATTATTTGTCAACCCTAGTGATAGCATGCAAAGTGGTGTTCATGAAAGCCTAGTTGGTTTCCGATTTGTACATGGCCATGTGTTTCTAGTTCCCTCTCTTAACTTGCAAATTGCTCACTAAACCCTAGTTTCATTTCATACCTTGTCAACCCTAGTTGGTGCATGCAAATTGCTGTTCATGAAAGCCTAGTCGATGCATGCAAGTATTGGTGATCATGTAAGCCTAGTTGGTTTCCGATTTGTACATGGAAATGTAATTAAATGTATATTAAACTAAAAACATCAAGAAATGTAAATTTCAACAACTCGAGAGCTTGTTATTTTCCGAACTCTATTTGTTGGTGTCTAAAGACACCATTCTTGCCGCCTCCAATGTGCCGTAGATGGTGTTTGTATCCTAGGAACATGAAAGGTTAGACATTAGTAACATCATAAGAAAGAAAAGAGAACCCAATGAAAATGTGCAAACATGATTTATAGATAACTCATCCAAGGTTGTACGATCGTGTTTATAGTGTCCAGTATCCTCTGAATAATATTATGTCTGTGAATGGTATCTGTCAATCACAGGTTTATTACATTAGGAATAAAGTAAGGCTAAATATTTGAAATTGTGCTTCAGAATTCACTTTAAAGGTTAAATATTGCACCTGACAATGCACTCATACAAGCAAGCTATCCGGATCATCTATGGTGCCGATGGTGTCCATCAATCTTTCATGCTCTATATGAGGTAGCAAGTATCATACATGTGACCTATTTTTGTGACCAAACGTATGCATCTTGATGTTTATACCAACTTCTATGTTGGTGAAGTGGTATACAATAGCTCCTGGTCTATAATCTTGATATACATACCCACCCTTCCTTTTCTATTGTGCTGCAAGTGTTAAGTACTCCCCTTTTATAACCATTGAGCCGGTTGGGAATTCAATATTTTCATCATCTGTAACAGGTGCGAGAATGGTTTGTTTCCCCTGTAAGCAACGTACCAACCAATAGTCAGAACCCCGTTCATTATTTTTGGGGCAACCACTGCATATATCTGACCTGTGAAAGGAAATAGGTTGAGTTAACAATACATTTTTTAAACAAGGTCTTGCATTTCTAATTTCTACATAAATTAAATTCTACATAGGTCGAGTAAACAATACATAAATGCATTTTATTATTTAGGTACTACTCATGTATTTGCTTGTATGAGATCCGATATGTGATCATAGTCTGTAGAAATATGTGTTTGATCATCTTCCAAATGGTCTATTTCATTAACCCCGTTGAAATTGGTGCCAAGTGTCACTCGATCCCATGTATCAATGGTATTCGTATCCTCACAATCATCCCATTCACCGATGCTACAGGAACTGCAAAAGCAAGCCTTAAATCTTGTCCAAATTTGTAGGGCAGAGTTGTCTGAGCTTCTAATTGAATGAGACTGTCGAGTTCCATGCACTGTGTTCACCCGATGTGTTTGTGATCGGTCCACATTTGTCACCTCCCAGAATATTCTTCACACTAAGTGTTTCCTTGTTTCTTGTTCTCCCATGACAAATGCACACCATTCAACTATAGATG
Source organism: Pseudotsuga menziesii (assembly GCA_001517045.1). Classification (NCBI taxonomy): domain Eukaryota; kingdom Viridiplantae; phylum Streptophyta; class Pinopsida; order Pinales; family Pinaceae; genus Pseudotsuga; species Pseudotsuga menziesii. The sequence goes on along the minus strand of LPNX010565425.1, from coordinate 78,429 downwards.
CAGTGTCTCGAAGGCAAGCACCTGTAAACTTCATCTCTTCCCTTTGAAGGGAAGTTTTAATGCATGCACCATCATCATCGTGCTCTCCTTTTCCATGACCAGTTTCAAAGTAGTTCCATACATGTGGCACCTTGTATTTTATGTGCAACAAACACAACCATTCAAATACACATGCATTCTTGAACTGTCCAACACAACCATCTGACCAAATGAAATGATGATAAAATGGTATATCCATAGCTATCACATGATCATAGAATAATTTAAAGCAATGTTTCATGTAATGGATGTCATGGGTCCGGTCGTCACTTATGTAGAAGTGACTTTCTTTCAGTATCACACGTTTCTCTTCATTGCTATCTTGCACATGTCGATACGTGATATGCACCATTATGCTCACCTGTTCTGAGTGATAGTATTGACTTTGAATTTCATTTTGTGGTTGTAGGGTGTAATTTTCCACAAAATCAACCACTGATAGTATTGTTTCGAGAGGGAAGGTGTCCCGGCATATTCTGAATTGCTCATCTTGCCACCGTGCCATATAGACATGTTAAATGTATTGTTGGATCTTTCCACAAAACTTTGGAATAAAATCACATACTCGCACCTGGTACATGAATATTAATATGTCAATAAGCCACATATATGATGACCATGTACATGAATATTAATATGTCAATATTAAAAAATTTACCTGTGAAGTCACCAATTTAATATTCCTGCTTTCTTTCCCATCATGTAGCTGATATGTCTCATATTGATAGTTCTGCTTCTCGACAATTGCATTCCCGAATGCTTGATCTTCACTTTCATGGATGTAATCAGACCATAATGATAGCCCACCACAATTGTTGCAAGAACCGTCTACACATTGTTTTCAGTAATGTGTCTGCCCATCTTGCCTCGGACACATTATGCTATGGATGAAATCTTTGGATGACATTGGTGGTACTGTACTTGAGCATTCCTGCACATGGTTAGGATGCAAAAAATGACGTATATGTGAAAATGTATGGTAATATAGGTCAAACTCTATGTGGTATCTACAACAACAAGTGTTCTGGATGGTATTGATTCTAACATACCAAGGCTTGCATTTTTCAAAAGATCTTTTCCTGAGCCTTAGCTCTACGTGGGCAACTTTAAACATCTCGAACAATTGAGTTTGTGTCATGTCAAGATAATGTTTAACATGAGGTTCATTGTTTCTAGAACCCCTACAATGTTTTAACACATCCTTTGTGTTAGAAGAAGGCCTAGTGTTATCATGCCAAAACGTTTGCACTAGGCCCTTCACTGCTTCGACTAACTTCATGTCTTTGCGGGGCAACCTACCGCTAAATGTCCATAATGTTTCCATTTGTCCCTCTACATCAATATTGTCTTCTTACTGAATATTTTTTAAGTGTCTTTGGATGTAAAGGCACAATTTGTGATGTGCATTTAAGTAAATGACGTTGTCTTGTGGATCTACATACAATTGATTCAACCAATACACGACGAGCCAAATTACATTCTTGTGAACGCATTTTTTTACCAATTGATGTGAATGCAACAACAAGAGATTTAACAATGTGATTACTTGATTCGACATTCTTCATTGTTGTTATGCCTAAATTTCTTCTAACAGTTGCCATATTTCTAGATTTAAGCAATGCTAAAAACAATTGGCATTTACTGGCTTCAGATTTGTTATCAAAATATTGTTTCATTATTTGAGAACAATGACGAAGGATAGTGCATTTATCCACCTTACCTTCCATGGAAGTCAATCCACTCTCGTCCACTTGTATTCGTTTAGGAGTTCTCTTTCGTTTTGACACAAAATTTGTTGCCGTTTGAAATGTTGGAGTGACGTTTACATCCACTACAGGCTGACAACTTCGATTAGGAGATTGAACCACCGACCATGGTTGTTCCTGAGTCGCATTTGCATCAGGAGTAACATAATTATTGAACTCTTCACAAGATTGTCTGTTTACTAATGGATCAATAATATCAACTTCCGTATAACCAGCTTCCTTTAATGTTGCATTATATTCCTCAACCTCTACGTCGGGTATCTTTTGAGGGGGAATGGGAACTATTTGCTCATGTAATGAATGTCGACGATTTCTTGAATCTTCCCTCTTTTTTTCTTTTTTATTTTCTGCTTCTTCCGGTGTAAGCACCTTCCTTGCTGACTTTCGACCTCTATTACGTACATTCCCCATTGAAATCCACCCAAACCTGTACAAAACTATGGAATTATGTAAGTAATGATTAAAACTTGCACGTTGAACAGTTATATGTGCGCCGGTTCAGACGAATTATGTCTTTTTATGCAGTAAACCTGGCCCAGAGCACGCAACCCAACATTTTGTATACAACACATATCGCATATGCGATATAACGCACCTCCGATATATCACATATGCGATATTGATACAATGGTTTTCAATGAACGGGCAGTTTTTTTACATGTTCTCCAAAACACATATGCGATATATCGCATATGCGATTTAGTGCATATGGGATAGATCGCATATGCGATTTAGTGCTCACTGAATATATGCAATTTACATTTAACTATGCTTATGAAGATGATGATGAACAATGATAGTGATGATGAGGAGGATGATGACTATGATGATGATGATGAGGATGAGGGTGATGATGATGATTATGATGATGATGCTGACCATGATGATGATGATGAGGAGGAGGGTGATGATGATGGGGATAAGGGTGACGATGAACAGGATGATGAACAATGATGGTGATGATGAGGAGGATGATGACTATGATGATGAGGATGAGGATGAGGGTGATGATGATGATGATGATGATGATGATGATGATGAGGATGGGGGTGATGATGATGATGATGATGATGATGATGATGAGGATGATGATGATGAGGATGGTGATGATGATGAGGATGAGGGTGACGATGAAGATGATGATGAACAATGATGGTGATGATGAGGAGGATGATGACTATGATGATGAGGATGAGGATGAGGATGATGATGAGGATGAGGGTGACGATGAAGATGATGATGAACAATGATGGTGATGATGAGGAGGATGATGACTATGATGATGATGATGAGGATGAGGGTGATGATGAAGAGGACGATGAAAAATGATGGTGATGATGAGGAGGATGATGACTATGATGATGATGATGAGGATGAGGGTGATGATGATGATGATGATGACCATGATGAAGATGATGAGGATGAGGGTGATGATGATGATGATGATGATGATGATGATGAAGATGAGGGTAATGATGATGATGATGATGATGATGATGATGACCATGATGATGATGATGAGGATGAGGGTTATGATGATGATGATGAGGATGAGAGTGATGATGATGAACAATGCGGGTGATGATGACTATGATGATGATGATGAGGATGAGGGTGATGATGACCATGATGATGATGATGATGATGATGACCATGATGAAGATGATGAGGATGAGGGTGATGATGATGATGATGCTGATGAGGATGAGGATGAGGATGATGATGATGATGATGATGATGATGAGGACGAGGATGATGATGATGATGATGATGATGAGGATGAGGATGAGGATGAGGATGAGGGTGATGAGGATGATGATGATGATGATGATGATGACGATGATGAGGATGATGATGATGATGATGATGACCATGATGAAGATGATGAGGATGAGGGTGATGACGATGATGATGATGGTGAGGATGAGGATGAGGATGATGATGATGATGAGGAGGAGGATGAAGATGGTGATGATGATGAGGATGAGGGTGATGAGGAAGATGATGATGAGGAGGAGGATGATGACTATGATGATGATGATGAGGATGAGGGTGATGATGATGATGATGATGATGATGATGAGGATGAGGGTGGTGATGATGATGATGATGATGATGATGATGATGATGAGGATGAGGGTGGTGATGATGATGATGATGATGACCACAATGATGAGGATGAGGATGAGGGTGATGATGAGGAGGAGGAGGATGAGGGTGATGATGATGATGATGACGATGAGGATGAGGGTGACGATGAAGATGATCATGAACAAAGATGGTGATGATGAGCAGGATGATGACTATGATGATGATGATGAGGATGAGGGTGATGATGATGATTATGATGATGATGCTGACCATGATGATGATGACGAGGATGAGGGTGATGATGATGATGATGATGATGATGAGGATGGTGATGATGATGGGGATAAGGGTGACGATGAACAGGATGATGAACAATGACGGTGATGATGAGGAGGATGATGACTATGATGATGATGATGGGGATGAGGGTGATGATGATGATGATGATGATGATGATGACCATGATGATGATGATGAGGATGGGGGTGATGATGATGATGATGATGATGAGGATGATGATGAGGATGAGGATGGTGATGATGATAAGGATGAGGGTGACGATGAAGATGATGATGAACAATGATGGTGATGATGAGAAGGATGATGACTACGATGATGATGATGAGGATGAGGGTGACGATGAAGAGGATGATGAAAAATGATGGTGATGATGAGGAGGATGATGACTATGATGATGATGATGAGGATGAGGGTGATGATGATGATGATGACCATGATGAAGATGATGAGGATG